>RJWM01033369.1:0-20661 GCA_004363535.1 Dasyprocta punctata
CTACCATAATATCTTTGAAATAGCTGCCCATGCCATCAGATATAATAAAATCAAATAAGACAAAACAGAATAAAATCCAACCCAACAAAACAATGAAAATGATACAGAAGGCAGCTTTTGAATTGAGAAGTGTTGGGTATTTTCTTACAGGATACTTGCTGTGCATTTTGCTCCCAGCGTGTCTGAATCACTTCCTGTACCTCACAGGGCAGACAGCATAGAGGTGACAGTTGGCTGCCGCTCCCCCAGCCAGAGTCATCCCAAAGCTCAGCCAGAGGCTTCTGTGCACAAGTCCCACCTGCTGGGAGCTCTTCCTGCTGGTGCTCACTAACCAGGAACACGGGCTTCCTCTCGTGGGCAGAGCTGGTGCAGGGAGGGGCCTGGAGAAAGCCGCTCTGAGGTCCTGCTAAGAAAACACTGTCCTGAGCTCCTCAGCACTGGAGGGGAGGGCACAGCAGGCCTCTGTGCAAGGCTGGGGCTGTGTGCAGCCTGGGAGAGCAGCCTGTGCACACCTGTGAGCCAGAGAAGATGCACTCTGAGGGAGTGGTGGGGCTGTGTCACTTCTTGGTCAAAGCCCATTTCAAGGGCCTTGCTTTTCCTGATGGTTAATGGGCCCGAAAGGTGTTGCAGTCTGACAGGACTCATCTCCTCCCTTGACTCGCAAACATTTAAGGAAGGGGTACAGTTTTAAGTACTGTTCTTTAAATATATTTTCAAAATTTCCAGGTGTGATGGCACGTGCCTATAATGTCACCACTTTATAGACTGAGGCAGGAGGATCACAGTGAGTTTGAGGTCAGTCTGGGCTACATAGTGAGTTTAAGGCCAGTGCGTTAGTTACTTTTCTCATTGATGAGACAAAGTACCCAACACCCAGAGTTTAAAGGAGAAAGGTTTATTTTAGCTCACAGTTTGTGGACGTTTCAGTCCATAATCAGCTGGTTCCAAGACAGGGTGGCACATGGTAGAGGGGCAATAGTTCATGGCAGTGGAAGACAGCAAAAGTAACAAGGGAGAGGCAAGCCTCTTTCTGTCTCTTCTATTGGTTTTTTTTGTTTATGTTTTTGTTTTTTTGGTACTGGGAATCAAACTCAGGACCTCACACTGGCCAGGCAGGCACTTGTGCCACTGAGTTACATCCCTACTTTCTGTCCCTTATATTGTATGCAGGCTACCTGCTCTCCTGCAGGTCTAACACTCACATCATTTTTTTTTTGTACCAGGGATTGAACTCACAACCTCGTGCTTACCAGGCAAGCACTTGAGCTCTTGAGCTAAATCCCCAGCCCCTATAGCACTCATATCCTTAATCCCAGCATTGTACTACAAATCAATCACACACTCTAGATTCAGCCACCTCCAAAAAAAAACCCCATTTAAGACTACACAAGGCTTTGAGGGGACATCAAGCCACAAACCATAGCAGCCAGCCTGGACTGCATAGTAAGACCTTGTTTCAAAAAAAACAAAAACAAAAACAAAAACATATATGTATGTATATATTGCAAAATAATAATAATAATATATTCTATATATGTATTGCAAAGTTTTCAAGATAAACATTAGTTTTACATTCAGAAATATAGGAGAGCTGGCATTGTGGCACATGCCTGTAATCCCAGCACTCAGGAGGAGACTGAAGCAGGAGGATCACTTTGAGTTTGAGGTCAGCCTGGGCTATGTAGTGAGTTCAAAGCTGGCCTGGAATAAATAGTGAGACCCAGTCTCAAAAATAAAAAATATAAAAAATAAATATAAGAGAGTCCTTTAAGAAACAGCACTAAGGCTCGAGAATCACATAATTTCAAAAAGGGCAAATAAACTTGCATATTGTCAAGGTAACAAGCTTCTGCAAAGAGTCTTCCTCATGAAGAGCTCTCAGTCAGTGCCGAGCCCGCTGCCCTATACCAGCACCCTGCACACAGGAAGGTAAGAAAAAACACCAGCAGATGCAGTGCAGCTGGTAGATACTGCAAGGAAACCTCCACAGCCGACTAGTGCTTCTGCTGTCAACCTTTGTGAATCCATTTTGAAGTTCCACCAAGGACACATTCTCATGGAGACGTATTTTGAATAAATCACGCAATTTGCTAAATTGTTAAATTATTAATTATCCTAAATATGCAAAAAAGTAAGTTCGTGCGTTTTCTACATTTCTGCATCTTCGCGGTCCTCATCGTCTTTGGCGCTGAAGTCCTTTCTTCTGAACCCTCACCTGCTCATCGAAGGACTAGATGAGGCAGGTCTCACATGAGCTGAACATTTGAAGAATCGGCTGATCGCTGTTGTTGAGACAAAGACGCTGTTATCCATGTGAGGCAGTGGCGTCCACGCTCCACCGATGCCCGCTAGAGCTCCTGCTAGGTTCTGCTGTGCTGCAGTGTCGCGGGGCTCTGCTGGTCTCATGTCACTCTCAGCTCGGGCAGCAGCTGGAGGAGGGAGGGGCTGTGCAGGGACACCAGGCTTGACAGCCACAGCAACTCACTGTCCTCTGTGAACTCATTTTGACAAGTGGCCTGAGGGGCAACTTTTGGCAAAAAAAAAAAAAAAAAAAACAGCGCTGTCACTTTCAGGGATCACGTAGTGTCTGTTACTCTGTCTTCTCCACCGCACCAGATGACCCTTGTCGTCCTTGAGCTTCTTTGAAGCTCACCTGTCCGGAGCTCTGTGTCGTGAGGAGAGCAGGGGCAGCCTTCTTTCCCTGTGTAATAGCAGTGCAGTCTTTTAATACAGCCGTCTTGGAGATACAGCTCTGTGCAAGATCTTGGAGCTCTCTTATAGAGAACCCTTTCCCGTCATCGTTGCAGTCCAGGAAAGTTTATATTTGTAATTCCACGGAGATGTTATTGGAATTCTAATGAGTTAATTCCAACCTGCCACTTCCTGTGCAGTCCACAGCAAGAAGAAAAACACTGAGACATTTACACAGTTATGGGGAGCCAAGGGGTCCTAAGTCCAGCCAAGATGGTGTTCACTGGAACAAAGGCCCTGACCCAGAGCCCTTCCTGGGGTTTTATTCTCCATGAGGGGAATGGCTTGGGGATGAGTGACAGTGAGAGTGGCAGGAAATACATGACTGCCATGACTGCCATGACTACCGTGAGCTGGGCTAGGTAGAAGGTCTGAGATCACCTCTATGATATCCTGAGGGCAAGAAATGCAGACTGTAATCTGCATAACATAACTGTGGTAGTTTCTAATAATTTGGGGTCAGTGCTTCAGTTTTAACATACAATCCTTTTTGCCCTGAGCGGTCATAGCCTCTTTCTCGAGGAGGCTCGGTCCCAGCCAACAGCCTGGAGCACAGCTCTCCATCCCACCAGACTCAACCATATATTTGGGGAGTCACTGGGCGGGGTAACACTGACTTGTTGCTTTGCCTCAGAGACTGCACATCAGCTCCTCAGTCACCCCAGCTTACATTGCTTAAAGCCAATTGAAAGGACAAAGAAATAGCCTAGCCAGCTCTGTGCATATCAATACATGGACATAGGGCCAAGTTTATCCAAAATGAAGATAGTTGCTCTTCTTTTCAAGGAAAGTCAAGGAGAGTCATCTCTGGGGTTCCCCACACTCTTTGTGGCAGAAGACTCACCAGCTGTGCTGTCTCTGGAGCTATGGAGCCAGCAACACTCTGGGCAGCAGCCAAGCTGGCTGTGGTGTAGCTATGGGCTGCCAGCTGTGCTGAAGGTGGCGCTGCACCCATGAGTGTCCTGCGCCTCCTGAGTGTGAGCAGCCTCACTGCCCCTGCACCCTGACCTAACGCCTCTCAACTAAGCAACATCTGAGGTCACCAGGGAGCCTCCACTGACAATGAGTATTCCAACCACTCCGATCCCCTATGAGTCTCCAGATCAAAATATTCAACCTTGTACTTTGACCTCTACTTGATGTCACCAGCAGCATACCAGAGGACAGGGCGCCTGGGAGCTGGTGGTGTCCACCTGCCTCTTTTCCCTATCTGCTCCTCTCCAGACTTCTGCATCTCAGTAAATGACCTATCCACCAGCCAGTCCCACATAACAGAGACCTGGGGGTCATCCTTGCCACCTGCCTCTCTCTTCCCCTTCATTCACTGGATCACTGGATACTGTTGAGTCAGCATTTTCAACTGCTTTTACCTCCCTCCAGCTCCAGTGCTACAACCCTGGCTCAGGTCACTATGATCAAATTACGTCTGTCTCCTATTTAAAGCTCTAGGAGAATGCCTGGTGAAAGTCTTACAACCAATTAAACCATGGTTTCATGAGATTCGACCTAAATCTCAATATTTTTTAAAGTTCCTTCCCTGAACTGTTCTAATAAACCATAACGTGTTGAAGAAATATTGTTGCCCCTTGACAAAAGTAGATGGGTGTCGCTTGAAGAGTGAATGGGAAGTGGGAAGTGGTAGCCAAAGATGAAAGTAATTCATTCCAAAAACGTTGCTGAGCCAGAGAAAACAGATACTGAAAAGCTATTAGAGGTGGGTTTTGATTCTTACATTTGGCTATTTGTTAAATGTGCAGAATTTGCACTGATTTGTTCTTCGATCTAATTTTCACCAGCTCTAAGATTGAGGCAAAGCCAAAAGACCCAACAGAAGGTGCTGTGACACCCTGCTGAGCCCTGGATTGGTGTTGGAAGCTCTCCTAACCTGTTGCTGCCACCTCCTAACCGTGTGCTCTTGAACAAAAAGATGAAGTTATCAGAACCTTTTTGTCTCTCTAAATGATGATAACAGTTCACAGATTTCATGAACTACTGAGTGCTAAGAATGTACACGACTGTATGCTGCACTTCCCAGGTCTTCTAGTGCCCTCATGTGGCTTACCGGGCAGCCTGGAACCCATCATATCCGCCTTTCTGGGCCACACAACATATTTTAGTCATTTCCTGAGCCTCTCTTCTACCACCGAAATGCAGTCCCTTATCTGAGCCTTCATTCACCAACCCTAACCTAACTTGACAGACTTGGGATACATCAACTGAAGTCAAAAACCTGACAGGTCAGCATCCTGGGTAATATAAGTGCTTTGCGAGAGGAGTGTTTCGAAGTTCAACGTAGGGATTGACCCGTGTGCACATTTCAAACTCCGAGGCAAGAAGGGGGAAGTTATTAAATGGAAGCAACTATTTATTACACCACGAAGTGGCATTGCAAGCTTCTTGTCTATCACTGGTGTCCTGACTCAATATCCTTTCTATCTGATACAGTTCCACTAGGATCACCCTTTCCGAACATATCACATCGCTCCCTGGCTCAAAAAATGTTTAAAGGTTCTTTTCTTCCTTCCGTCCCAGGCACTTTGGGTGGGCAAGCACCGCTATCCACACCACTGGGTAGAAAGTTGTTAGGCTATAATACCCAATCAGCTTTCTGTATTTGTGGGTTCTGCATCCATGGAACCAATCAATCATGGATCAGAAAAATATTTCCCAAAAACTGAGTCTGTACTGAACAAGGACACACTTATTTTTCGTATTATTCTACCCTGCACAATAAAGTATAATGAGTATTTACATGGCATTTACACTGTAAATAATAATAAGTGAACTAGAAAGGATTTAAAGTATTAGAGAGGGTGGCTCCCAGGCCACCCCCATCCCTGGGCTCTCAGGGGACCCAGGGGAGGACACAGCTCCGGGAGCCGGAGCCGGGGGTCTCCCCCGTGAAGCCTTGCTTCGTCCTGAGGCTTTTCATCCCTCCAAGTGGAATGGCTTTAAGACCTTTCCTCAGCAGGCGAAGGCCTCCTGAGCACAGCCAGGGCTGCCCTGGGCCCAGAGGAGCTCGGCGCGGGTCTAGGCCACCAACAGCCCGACCAGACACCTGCGGCTGCCTGGACGCTGGGGAGCCCACATGTCCGCCCCACCCACTCGCCGCCAGGCCCCACCCCCCGCGAGCAGGCCTTGGGGTTAGCGGCCACACCCCCTCACACCCGCGATAGTCCCTGCCCATCCTTCCGGGTCAGCTGGCTTTCCTCCCAGTCCGGAGCCTCCCTCTCGGTTTCCACACTGTACCAAGTGAGAGGCACTCCGGAAACCCATTCTGCGGGGACACATCTTGTTGGATAAGAGGCCAGGTTTTTGTATTTTGGGTACTCATTCACCTTTTTAAGGGCCTAGGTTTGATTTGATTAATCAGCCTGAAGTACCATTTCTGCTAAAACTGCTGGGGTTTTTTTTTTGTTTGTTTGTTTGTTTTTTCCCTCACTGCCTTCCACGCTTCGAAAACATTAGGCTCTTAGAGGCTTCTCACAGCCCACTTTGAGCTCGACTTGAGCTTGACCACGACTACCCCGTTTGGAGCATAGCTGCAGCCCTGGGCTCCCAGGTCAGCATTCCCCTGGAGGTGGAGGAGTGTGTGTTAGTGAAGGTGGAAAAGGACCCCGAGTGGGCGTCGGAGCCCTTTGTGGAAGGATTGGAGAGCACTGAGTGTGAGACCTTTCACAAATGCTTCAGGCAATTCTGTTACGAGGATGTGACTGGACCCCATGAAGCTTTCGGTAAACCAGGAACTTCGCTGCCGGTGGTTGAAGTCTGAAACGCGTTCCAAAGAACAGAGGCTTGAGTTGTTGGTGATTGAGCAGTTTCTTACCATTTTACCCAAGAAGATTCAGGCTTGGGCCCAGAGGCAGTGTCCTGAACGCGGAGAGGCGGCTGTGGTCCTGATAGTCTATCTGAAGAAAGAGACTGGAAGACTGACACAGCAGGTCCGCAGTACTGTACACTCGGAGAAGCAAGCCCCACTTGGAACAGTGTGGGAGGTAGCAGACTTTCAGCTGGAGCAAGTGTAGACCCAACCCAGGGTATTGTCCCGGAAGGAAGCTGGAAGCCTCCACTCAGGACACCAGGAGCAGGTGAGTCACAAGAGAGAGCATCGGCCCTTACCCAGGAATGCTCGGTCTTCTCCCCGGGTTCCTACCCCTGCTGATGAATGGAGAACCCTAGTGCAGGAGGTGACAACCACAGATCTTCCTGTTAGGTCCCAGGAGCCAGTGAAAGAGGTCCATGTGATAAGAGGTTTTTCCTACAAGAAGACTATGCATCAGATCCTTGTTCACAGAGACCTCTACTGGGAAATCAAGAAGGAAAATGTTGGGAACACAGTCTCCCTGGAAAACAACAGTGTCTCTAACAAGATAGCCAGATTGGAACAAAGAAGAGCCATGGACCCACAGGCCCACATTCCTCAAATAAAAGAAATATTCTGTGAAGTACCTATGTCAAGTCAATCAGCTCATGCTGTTCAGATCCCTGCAAGGAATGCTGGGAAAAAAAAACATGGAGAGAGCCGCAACAGTGGGGTGCAGAAGATGAGAAGCTACCAGGTGTGCACTGGAGCTACAAGGAAACTAAGACTTTTCTTGTAATTCTCAAGGAGTTTTGCTTATATGAAACACTCAGGCCAGGTCTATGGTGCTGTGGCTGAATGGTTGTGGGAATGTGGCTTCCTCTGCACACCAGAACAGTGTGGAACCAAATTCAGAAGCCTTCAGAAAAGTTATTAAAAAGTGAGAAATGGCCACATGCTGGAACCCTGTGCCTGCCTTCTTTGAGGACCTGGATGCTTTGCTGAACCCTGCAGCCTATGCTACTGACAAGCCTGAGGAGGTGATATCTCTCCTCACACTAAAGAGAATTGGTAGTTGTGCTAAAGAACAGATCACTTTGGTGGAGGAGGAAGCTGCAGAAGAATCTGATGGTGATGAAATGGGCACTGAATTTACCCACAAGCCTGAAATTCATGTTGCCCCTGTCCTATTTCAAAAGCTGAGTGGTGTGCACTGGGGCTATGAAGAAACCAAGACTTTTCTGGATATCCTTCATGGGACTTGGTTTTATGAAGCACTTTGTTATAGTGTGGTTGGTCCTGTATTCCCCCAAAACCTCATATAATTGTGGCATGGACAGGGCTGAGTCTAGTGTTCATGATTGGTTTGTTGTCTGGCACTGGGATTGGTGATGTGAGTGCTGCATCCGCCCAGGGGTGGAGCCGATATACAGTGTAAGGAAGGCGCGTCTTCCTCTTGCCCTCTTTCTCTCGTGCCGGGTTCGTGCACCTTGCTGTTTGGCGGCCACCATGAATGGCTGCAACACCACGCTCCCTTGGAGCAAACTGAGTATGGACTGAAACTCCTGAGAAACTGTAAGAAATAAACCTTTCCTTCCCTAATTTTGGGAGTCAGTTATTTTGTCTCAGCAAGGAGTGAAAAGTAACTAAGACACACTTCATGCTTGTCATCGGAAAAGCAAGTTGTATAGGGCCATGGCTGCACTTCAAGAGTGTGGCTTCCCCTGAACACTTGAACAATGCTGAACCAAGTCCAAAAGCCTTGAAAAGAGTTACTACAAAGTGAAGAATGGACATGTGCTAGAATCCTGTGCGTTCAGCAAGGGGATGGATGCCTTGATAAACTCTTGGGCATTGGCCCCTTCCACCAACAGCCCAGAAGAAGTCATATCACTCTCAAGGCAAGAAAGTGGGCCTACTGAGGTGGAACCCCAGGAATCTACAGGCCAGGAACCTAAAGAGACCTCCCAGGGAGGTACACTAGAGGATTCTGGCAGTGAAAGAATGAATGAAGAGAAAGTTGTACAAGAGGAAGAATTCCAGGGACCTCAAGGTCTACTGCAAACCCCAAATGATTTTGAAATTAGAAGTAGCACCAAGGAGGATCCAACACAGGTGCTCTCAATGGACTCTTCTCAACTATGATGCTATCTGAAGATTAAATAGGATGCATGATTATGGCGTGTCTCATTAAAATAAAGTAGGATTTCAGACATATTCTAATTCTACGCTATAATTTCTCTGGCTCTTACCTAGAATGTGACAGGTTTGTTGGCATATTTTATACCTACCATGGGACACTTCAGTATAATGTTTTTGTTTTTCTTTTTTCCTTTTTTTTTTTTTTTTTTTTTTTTTTTTTTTTTTTTTTTTTTTTTTTTTTTTTTTTTTTTTTTTTTTTTGTACTGGGCATCAAACTCAGGACTTTGCACTTACCAGGCAGGGGTTTATGCCTCTGAGCTATATCCCTGACCCCGTATAATGTTACTTAACAGTGTTTCTGAAATTGTAAAGGAATAGGGAAGAAGATAGAGACCTGAAGTGTTTAGTGGACTCCTTAGGCCTGATTTAGATCAGAGAATCATCTCAGTCCAAACCAACACTTTCAGGTCCAGCTGTTAGATATACTAACTTCTGTATCTGAGATTCAATTCCTTGTTCCTGGGCTCATAAGCCTAACTATGACCCTGAATAACCATACATCTCTACAATTCACTAAGTGAAAGTGGAAATATTTATACAAACTTCCAATCCAGAATGCCATTTTTGTTTTCCCGATTTAGGTTTGTCTGAAAAATCTCTTTGGTCACCCCCCAGCACCATGGTTTAGATGGGGGGATAACATTCATGTATGGAATTCCAGATGAAATCCAGGGATTTGATCTTTTAAAGTTGGTTACTTCAGGATGGGGCCAGTGGTATTTATACCCTTAATACACAACTAACCAAGAGATGGCTTTGGGAAAAGTCACAAGTTTTGGGGAAAAATAACCAGACTCAGGACTACATATATAGATTATTCTTTTGTTTTTATCTCTCCCTATTTTGTCAAATGCTCCCTTATTTGAAGGCACCTGGGATAGTGTTTTTCCTTCAAGTATGTTAGAATCTTTTGAAAGTTGTTCAGCAAAGCACTGAGGAGAGTAAACACTATTCAAAGAAATTCACTTCATGGTACCAGGATAGGATGTGGCCTGTTGGAAGGCAGCTTACTTAGGTAAACGCTGATGAGCATTTCTGATTTACAGTTATTGGAAATGTTCTGATCATTCAGGTCAACATATTTGATTTACCCTGTCTAGTCCAAATTATAGACTTCTAATAGCACATGCAGTTTCATGTTGGTATTATGCCTAGTATAGTAAGTTGTGTGTGGAACCTGTGGGCTCATGCTTATATTGTGTAGGTGTTCTGGAATTTCAACTCTAGAGAAGATGCACATATTAAATTACTAAATTACCACCTAGTAATATGTACACAGGATTGATAATTATATGGAAGCCTGATTCAGGAAAGTAGATGATATATTCATAAATATTTAATAAGCACCATTATGTGTAAACCCATGTTCTAGCTGTGGTGGGATATACCAAACTTTTAAAAGGGGGCATGATGCCAATGCTTAAGGAAGTTACAACATGATCAAGGACGTATTGGGGCAAAAAATAACGGTCATTACATACATGTCAGTTACACAAGGTCAATCAGGTAGAAATCACCTTCACTCCTGAACGGTTTCTCTAAGTGATAAATCTGAAATCTTATTTGGTACTATTGTTCTCACACTTCCCCACTGGCTGGAAAAGTTCAAGGCCTTGTTTGTCGTCAGTGGAACAGTCTCTCATATCTGGAGTCAAGGTGAGGTGGAAGGTAGATTCCCCTATTTACATTCCTGATTGTAAATGGGCTTTTGGACATGCTTTAATGAATCTGTCTCTATTTTAACCAAACAGAATATCTCATCATTTTAGACCAAGTTTACTGTCTCCCTACATGTTTTCTTTTCTCAGGTTGAGACATGAAAGTTAAAATGAATAGTCAGGGTTCTAAGTAGTTTGTCTTTTGTATCACATAACATTCCCTTTATGAAGATCCATAGGAAAATCTCTTTTTTTCTCCTAGATCTCAGTACTAGGGACTGCTTTGATTCTCAGCCAAAGAAAAAATTTTTTGTCTTACAAACACTGTGATTTTATAACTTACTGCTTGCTCTCTTTGTTCTGGCTGTTAGAAAGCCCAATAAAAGTTCACCTCAATCAGCTACCTAACCCTGAATTTATTTAAATCTGCCCTGCTTTTGCAAGATTGCCTCAAATCCTATTTTTTAAAAGTGGTATAAACAAACATTTTATTCTCTAACATCTAAGACATTTTAGAAACTGAGTTCATATTTCCTACAGAGATTTGTATTGATTTTCACAAATACCTCTAATTATCACTGATTACGTTATTAAACATTTAACCTAATTTATCTGGAAGGAAACAATTTTTTTTTTACAGAGGAAAACTTCACACATATATAAACAGCTTAGGGCAGACTGTCATTGGAATGAGGATTAGATCAAAAGCCAAAAAAACACATGTTTTAGTCTTGTGAATACTACTTACTAAGTATTGTTTGACAAACCACGACCTGTCTTTGAGAAGTTGAACTTGACTGCCAAGATCGCTTAGGTGCTTTCACTCAAGAGAATGCAGAACCAGGCTGCAATTGTGAGGCCAGGCTCCAGCCTAGATCCCCACAGTATAGAGCCTCTGCCATACTCTGTCAGCTTCATGTACAGTGGATGGACAGTGTGACACCAAGGCCAGCCGAGGAGCTGCTCACCAAGGAGAAAGGACAGTCATTCACATTCAGCAGGCAACTGGATAGGCACCCTGATAGGCAAAAGCAGGTAGTTGAAGTGAAGTCTGTTTTGTGAAATCTTGTGCCTGGTGACAGAGTCAGAATGAAGCTGGGGAGCCCCCATGAAAAGCACGGAGTGACCTGTGTAACCCTGAGCCCTTGCCCCATCTCTATGCATTCCAAGACCAAGTACTAATGGACGCCTAGGGGCCAGGGATTTAGCTCTGTGGCATAAGCACCTGCTTGCCAAGTGCGAGGTCATGAGTTTGATCCCCGGTACTAAAAAAAAGAAAATGGATGTCTGTCATTGTTCTGTGTTAATGTTCACTTAGAGGTCTTCTTGAAAACTTGTGTGTGAAATAAATGTCCACAATAAATGGCAAAAAAAGTTTTAAAGAGGTACAAGAGAGGATGGGCATAAGTTATCTGCAAATCCCACCCCCTTCCTCTTATCTATTAACCGCTTCCTAGTCCAATTATTTAAATAAAGGATGATCGAGAGATGTATATTTTTTCTTCTTTTTTTTTTAAAGAGAAAAAACAATAAAAGCAATGATATGAAATTTCAAAATAAGGTAGTAGGAGAGTAACAATGGATAATACATTGCATGTTGTTATCTTCAAAGTAGTTGCACACATTACTAGCTATAGGTATGAAAAATTGATCAAACAATATAGGCACTCAACTTACTTTTCACTGAACTAATAGAAATTAGTAGCATAACTATGCTTACTGTCTTGTATCTATATCTATATCTGTCAACTATCATATATATTTTTTCCTTTTCCCTTCCTTCTTTTCTCCTTTCCCCCATCTCAGTTTTTCTTTCCTTTTGAACAGTTTCTCCCCATTTCACAATATTTCTTGTATGTTTTGGATCTTATTTATTCTTTCAGCTTCTTATACTAGGGAGACAATAGATTATTTATATATGCAAGTCTGATTTATTTCACTTATGAGTATGGTTTCCAGTTGCATCCATTTACCTAGTAAAGCCTCAGAATTATCCTTCTTTATGGCTGAGTAGCACTCCACTATATAAAAATATCACGTTTTTTATCCATGCCTCAGTTGATAGGCATTTGGGGTGTTTCTAAGATTTAGCTGTTGCAAATTGTGCTGCTATAAACATGGGTATACATATATCACTGTAGTATGATGTTTTTAATTCTTCTGGGAAAATACCGAGAAGGGTAATAGCTGGGTCAAATGGGATCTTTTAATCCTAGTTTTTTGAGGAATCTCCACACTGATTTCCACAGTAGTCGCACCAGTCTGTACTCCCACCAACATCAGAGAAGGGTTCTTTTTTCACCACAGCCCCTCCAGCAATTATTATTGGTTGATTTCTTGGTGATAACCATTCTTTCTGAAGTGCGATGGAATCTCAAGGTTGTTTTAATTTGCATCTCTTAAATGACCAATGATGTTGAACATTTATTCATATATTTATATGTCATTTTTATTTCTTCACCAGTGTAATGGTTTATACATTATGTCAACATGAAAAGTTTAGAAGCTTAATTAAGTAACTCAGCAGCTCTACATCCTGGGGTGTAGAGAACAAGCAGTTACCTGTTCATTGTGTCAATTTGAGAAGTTTAGAAATTTAACTGAGAGACTCAGCAGGGAGCCAGGATTCTTACTTTGTACATATCCTCATCCTGTGCAAGAGGAGGGTGAAGAGATTTTGTGAGTGCTACATCTGCCCTTGGCGGGGGAGGGGTGACCTGTGTACAATATAAGGGAGGAAAAGAGGCTTGCTCTTGGCCCCTTTTTGGCTCTGGCTGCTTTTGCTTGCTGCTGCCTTGAAGTATTGCCCCAGGGTGTCATGCCACCCTGCCTTGGAACCAGTTGATTATGGACTGAAACCTCCAAAAACTGTAAGATAAATAATCATTTTCTTCCTTCATTTTGGGTGCCAGGTATTTTGTCTCAGCAACGAGAGAAAAGTAAAAGTAAGCAAGACAACCTGAGAATTGCATAGTCATCTCAGATGTTCATTTTTTGATTGGGTCTTTGATTGGGAGGGTCTGATTTTTTTCAATTCTTTGTATGTTCTAGATAGAAGTGCTTTGTCTGAGAGACAGTTGGCTAAATTTTTTTTGAACCCTGTGGGTTGTCTTTTCACTCTATTGGTGATTTCTTTTGATGTACAAAAGCTTTTTTATAGGATGAGATCCCAATTGTTGATTCTTTGAAGTATTTCTCATGCAGTTTGGGTTTTGTTCATGAAGTCTCTGCCTACAACCATGCCTTCAAGATTTCTACCTACTTTCTCTTCCAGTAAATTTAGTGTTTCTGTTTTAATATTTAGATCTTTGATTCATTTTGACTTTACCTTAGTGCATGGTGGTAGACATGGGTCTAGTTTTAGTCTTTGGCATGTAGAGAGCCAGTTTTTCTGACAGCATTTATTAAAGAGGTTATCTTTCTTCCAGTGAACATGTTTGGCCCCTTTGTCAAAGGTAAAGTAGAGTATCAAGTCATCAGCAAATAACAATAATTTAACTTCTTCCTTTCACATCCTTATTCCTTTTATTTTTTTTTTCTCTTGTCTAATTGTTCTGGCTAATGTTTCCAGAACTATATTGAACAGGAGTGGTGATAGTAAACATCTTTGTCTTGTTCTTGATTTTAGAGTGAAAGCTTTCAGTTTTTGTCCATTTTTTGTCCATTTGGCTGAGTGTGCTTTTGCTATTCTAGATCTCTTCTGGTTCCAAATGAATTTTAGGAATGTTTTCTCTAGTTCTGTGAGGTATCTTAATGGTATTTTGGTCAAGATTGCATTAAATCTGTATAACAGTTTTGAGAGTATGGTCATTTTTGCTATGTTGGTTCTTCCTATCCAATTTCTGTTATCCTTTTCAATATCCTTTTTCAGAGTACTGTAATTTTTAGTGTGCAGATATTTTACTTCCTTTGTTATATTGGTTTATAAGTGTTTCTTTTTTTGGTTGTTATTGTCAAGGATGTTTCTCTCTGTGAGAGTTTGTTGTTAGTATACAGGAATTCTATTGATTTTTGAGTGTTGACTTGGTATTCAGCTATGCTACTGAATTCGTTCATTAAATCTAGAAGTCTTTTGGTGGAGTTTTTGGGATCTTCTATGCAGAGTATCATGTCATCTGCAAATAACAACAATTTATCTTCTTCCTTTCCTATCCTTATTCCTTTTATTTTTTTTTTCTCTTGTATAATTGCTCTGGCTAATGTTTCTGAACTATATTGAATTGGAGTGATAATGGACATCCTTGTCTTGTTTCTGATTTTAGAGTGAAAGCTTTCAGTTTTTGTCCATTTAGTATGGTGTTGGCTGTTGGCTTGTCATAGATGGCTTTTATCAGTTTGAGATAGAGACCATCTATTCTGATCTTTTGTAGGGTTTTTATCATGACTGAGTTTTGAACTTTATCAAAAGTTTTTTCTGCGTCTATTGAGATGCCCATGTGATTTTTGTCTTTGGCTCTGTTGATATAGTGTATTACATTTATTGATTTGCATATGTTGAACCATTCCTGCATTCCTGGGATGAATCCCACTTGGTCATGGTGTATAATTTTCATGATGATTTGCTGCATTCTGTTTGCTAGCATTTCACTGAGGATTTTTGCATCTATATTCATTAGGGAGATTGTCCTATAGCTCTCTTTTTTGTCTGGGTCTTTCTCCGGTTTGGGTATCAAGGTAATACTTGCCTCCAGGAATTACTTAAGAAGTATTACTTCCCTTTCAATTCATTAAAGAGTTTGAGGAGTATTGGCATTAAATCTTCTCTAAATTTCTTCCAGAATTCAGCCATGAATCCATCAGGATCTAGGCTTTTCTTTGTTAGTAAGTTTTTAATTACATTTTCAATCTCATTAACAGATATTGGGTTATTCAGAATTTTTATATCTTCTTGATTTAGTTTTGGTAATTCATACATATCTAGGAATCTATCCATTTCTTCTATGTTTTTCATCCTATGAGAATAAAGATTTTTGAAGTAGGTATTGATGATCTTCTGAATTGCCACAGGATCTGTAGTGATTTCACCCTTTTCATTCCTCATGACTCAAATGCATGAGTTGAGTCTTTTCTTTCTTTCTTTCTTTCTTTCTTTCTTTCTTTCTTTCTTTCTTTCTTTCTTTTTTTGTAAGTTTGGCTAAGGATTTATCAATTTTATTTATTCTTTCAAAGAACCAACTATTCAGTTCATTAGTTCTTTGCATTGTTTTCTTGGTCTCCATTGTATTAATTTCTCCTCTGATCTTTATCATTTCTTCCCTTGTATGGGCTTTGGGCTCATCTCGCTCTTCTTTTTCTAGAGGATTGAAGTGCAACATTAGGTTGTTTATTTGTGCTTGTTCTGCTTTCCTGATGTGTGAATTCACCACTATAAATTTCCCTTTTAGGACTGCTTTCATTACATCCCACAAGCTCTGGTATGCTGTAGCTGCATTCTTGTTTAGATGTAGATATTGTTTAACTTCTTCTTTAATTTCATCTGTGACCCATTGGTTGTTTAGAAGGATGTTATTTTCCATGTGTTTATGGGGTTTTTGTGGTTTGTTTTACCATTAGTTACCAATTTCATTTTACTGTGTTCAGATAATATGCATGGGATAATTTCAGTTCCTTTGCATTTACTTAAGCATGTTCTGTGGACTACCATATGATCTATTTTAGAGAATGTCCCAGGTGCAGCTGAGAAGAATGTGTATTCTGATGATGTTGGGTGTAACACTCTGTAAGCATCTACTAAGTCCATTTGTTCAGCTGAGAAGAATGCATATTCTGATGATGTTGGGTGTAACACTGTAAGCATCTACTAAGTCCAGGTCTGATACTTCTTTGCTGATTTTTTATCTAGTTGATCTCTTTGTGACAATGGGATATTAAGATCTCCCATTACAATTGTGTTATTGCTCATTTGAACTTTCACATCTATTAATAATCATCTTATATAGTTGGATGCTCCCATATTTGGTGCATACATACTTATGATTGTTATCTGTTCCTCTTGAGTTTTCCCCTAACAATTATGTAGTGACCTCCTTTATCTCTTTTGATCATTCTTGGTTTGAAGTTCATATTGTCTGCAAACATAATAGCTACCCCTGCTTTTTTCTGGGTTCCTGCTTCATGGAAGATTGTTTTCCATCCTTTGACTTTCAGTGTATGGCTTTCATTTTTAGTTAAATGTGTTTCTTGTACACAGCATATTGTTGGATCTTGTTTGTTGATCCATTCTGTTTTTTTTTTTTTTTTTTGATTGGTGAATTGAGGCCATTTACATTGATGATTATAGCTGATATGTATTGGCTTATATTTGTCATGATATTTTCCTGCTGTTGGTTCCCTCTTATTTCCCTCTATTTACTTGCTGTCCATGCCTGGTGGCTTCTTTCTGTTGTTGTTCTTGGAATTGTGGTCATTTTTATCTCTGAGTAGAATATCTTTCAAGTACTCTTTGTAGGGTTGGTTTGGAGGTCATAAATTTCTTCAGTTGTTCTTTGTCATGGAAGTATCTTCTTTCTCTGTTAATTTTGAAAGATAGTTTTACAGGGTATGTCAATCTGAATTGGAAGTTCTCTTCTTTCAGGACTTGAAATACTTCACTCCAAGCTCTTCTTGACTTGAGGGTTTGTGTTGAGAAGTCCACCATGATTCTGAAAGGCTTTCTCTTATAGGCGATCTGCTTCTTTTCTCTAACAATTTTAATTTTCTATTCTTGTGCTGAATTTCTGGAATCTTGTTTATTATATGTCTTGATGTAGGTTTATTTTGATCATGGCTCTTTGGAGTTCTATATACGTCATTTATTTATGTGTCAAAATCTTTCTTTCTTTCTTTCTTTCTTTTTTTTTTTTTTTTGTACTGGGAATCAAACTCATGACCTGGTGCTTGCCAGGCAGGCACTTTGCCACTGAGTTGTATCCCCAACCCACTGTGTGTCAAATTCTGTATCCATGCTTAGAAAGTTTTCTATCATTATTTCTGTGAAGGGTTCTTTTTTTTTTTTTAATGGTATTTGTGCTGTCTTCAACTTTGTCATTGACCCCAATCAATTTTATGTTATTCGGACTTCTGGGAAAATGGCCGAACAGATAACACCACGATAGGGAGACTCCCTGGAATATACCATCCAAACACTGGAATATAAAATAATATAACAGAGAGAAGATAAAAAGAGGGAGATGGGTCCTCTGGACCCAAGAAGAATCTAAAATGAGAACTATAGCCCACAGAAAGAGTAAAAAAAAAGAAATAACCAAACAAAGGTGGAGACTGGCAGCACCTCTGACCAGAGCCGAACCTAATTAGCAGTGGGAAGCAATCTGGGAAAGTGTGATTTAAGTGCTGGTGACATGCAATTGAATTGCTGTGGCTGCGGCAGTGACGGTGGAGGCAGTGATCAATTGTGGAACGAGGTAGTTGCAAGCAGGCAAGTGAGTGAAACAGGTGGGCCCCAGACCCTCACCCCCCACCCCCGAGGGAGAACGAGGGACCGGCATCCATCTTGAGACCAGAACCGCACCTAATTAGGCACGGTTCCCTGCTCCCACCGTGCCCTGGAGGGTCCTGGCAGAATCTGGAGACCAAGGCTGCACAGGCACCCTGGGGGTGATAGGGGAAGTTTGGCAGATGGCCCGGCACGTGTTCCCAGGCAGCAGCCCTGCCCTCATGCACTGCACTAGACATCCGCGGAGCGGAAACTGGCTGGGGAAAGGCAGTGGACCAACACGGACTCACTGCAGAGAAATCAGGAGATCCCTGAATAGCCCAGGAAAATGCCAAGACAGAAAGGTAGACGGCGCTCTCCGGCCTCTGATACAAGCAGAACAAATCCAGGAGAAGCAAACGCAGAAAAGGTTGGGAGCACAAAAATTAAACTCTCAGAGGAGATGACAGCCGAAGTGGGGAGACAACTCCATGGAGCTATAGAAGGAATTAAAGCGGCACTGTTAGCCCAACTGAGAATTGAAATGAAATACATAGGTGGAGGTTGGAAAATCAAAGGAAATTGAGGATGAAAAAACAAAGACTTAGAATGCATCAGATTCAGAGAGACCACTAGGAAATCAAAGACTCCAATGAAAGTTGGCAGAACCACCTGAAGGAAACTAAAGATAGTCTTTTGAATCTGGAAGAAAGACTGGCAGCCTGGGAGAGAGAAAGGAATGACATCCTAAAAATAATAAGAAATCTGGAAGTGGCAGTGCAACAGCTGCAAGACAACCCAAGGAAATATAATTTATGAATAAAAAGTGCGAGTGAAAAAGCAGGGGTCAATACAAATCAAATTAAAAGCCTATTTGCAGAAATAATTTCAGAAAATTTTCCAAGCATGGGAACAGTAGGAGACTTTCAGATAACTGGAGCATATAGAACTCCAGCTAAACATGACCAAAATAGGCCTACACCCAGACATATAATAATAAAGATTCCAGAAATTCAACACAAAAACAAAATATTAAAAGCTATTAGAGAAAAGAGACAGATTACCTACAAAGGAAGGCCCATCAGAATCACGACAGACTTCTCAACACAAATCATCAGGTCAAGAAGAGCTTGGAGTGAAATATTTCAAGCCCTGAAGGAAAATAACTTACAACCCAGATTGATGTATCCTGCAAAATTATCTTTTAAAATCAATGGAGAAACAAGATACTTCCACGACAAAGAACAACTAAAGGAATATATGACAACCAAGCCAACCCTACAAAGAATACTGAGGGATAATCTAGAGAGAGATTAAAAAAGAGTCCACAGCTCCAGAAACAGCAACAGAGGGATACCACCGAGCAAGGCAGACAAATGAATAATCCATCAACAGGATTTAAGTCCAGTATTGTTTTCAATGAGCTGTTTAGTTTAATCCTATTCTACCTCTACCAGCCTAACTTTATCATAAATGATGACAAAGACAGCTATTATAAAGATAATAAAATTTATAAGTGTAGCCTTCAATGATATATGATCACCTTGCTTCAAAACCAGGTATTGCTTTCACTGCTCTGTTCTGAGGGATTTTAACCTTAGTGTGTTTGTGTTACAACAGATGATATAGGCAACTACCTTGAAGCTAATTTGAGGCATCATAGAAATCAACGTTGCATTACTATGTATTGCCTCCATTACCTTATTTGTTATTGGTTTTATTCAGTACTATTTCATTTGACTATATTTGACCAATTGGTAAGGGCATTTAGTTTGAAGACAATAAGAGGTATTACAAGGGGAACCAAGGAAGGAAGATAGGGAAAAAAGACAGATTTATATGAGGGTATTCATAAGATAGTTTGAAAGACTATGCTACTAAATGCATTAACTGGTGAGAGAGAACAGTTGATATTCATATGATCAGATCAATCCTACATGTCTTTATCTGTCAATCTGAACAGCCCCCTTAATGGTAATGATATACAACGTTGCAACCACTGTAAAATTCCAACCATCTAAATTCCTAAACCTATAATTTTACAGTGTCAGATATGTTGTTGTTGTTTGTTGATCCCTTTAGTTTTTTGTTTCTCTTATGTACGACCACTCTTTTATCCTTTATTGGTTTCACTCTGAACTATTTCGCTTGGTTATATTAGACCTGATGTTATGGGTAGTTATTTCAATGATAACAAGAGATATTCTAAGGGGGAAAGAAGGAAGAGAAAAGGAAAAAGACATAAATTTATAAATATGTATAAATAAGACAGTTAAAAAAACCTATATTACTAAATACATTAGCTATTGAAAAAGAAAAGTTAATATTTCTGAATTGATAAATCTTGCATGTCTATATCTGTCAATCTGATCAACCCTTATGAAGGTAACGATATGCAATATTGTAACTAATGTCAAACTTCAACCACCTCAGTGTGTAAACTTACAATGTTATTGTATCAGATTTGTTGTTGTTGTTTGTTTGTTTGTTTGTTTTGATTTTTGTTTCTATTCTGTGTCTATTTTCTCTTAAATAAAAAAAATTTTTTAAATTTTAAAAAAATTTATGTTATTCTTCTTGGCTTCATCTTGTACCTGTTGAATTGATTTTTCATGATCTCTTGCCATTTTTTAAGTTGTTTTGTTTTGTTTTGTTTTGTTTTTGGTCTTTTTGAGACAGGGTCTCACTATGCAGTTCAAGCTGGCCTTGAGCTCACTTTGTAGTCCAGGCTGGTTGTGAACTTGTGACAATTTTCCTGCCTCAGCCTCCCATGATTATAGGCATGTGCCACCACACCTGGCTTAAAATATATTTTAGAGTATCTTTCTTTTCAA
>RJWM01033370.1:0-20694 GCA_004363535.1 Dasyprocta punctata
GAACAAAGTCAATTAAAACAAAGCAGTAGAATTGGTACAGAACTTCCAGAACTTCAAAGCAGGATACTAGAAAACAACAGCTACTATAGTATATCTTGTTATTGTCACAATAGTTGTCCATTCCTTCAGGTATAGCAAAATGAAACCAAAAACAAAACAGAATAAAACCAATCAAAACAATATTGAATAAAGCAAAATAATGAGAGCAATATTGGGCCTCAAATACAAGATAGAAGGAAATCCCCCGTACTTGCTACATTGCATACTGTCATCCTCCCAAGAGATGCTCAGACTGCCAGCCCCAGGCCTGCAAAATCAACCAAACAATACCAGCATTTAGTTGCTTTATGAACCTTAGCTGCCATCAACTTAGCTGGTCCTCTGAACCAGCAGGTTGCTTACCAGGAGTGGGGGTGGAGGTGGGGGTGGGTGTTGATTCTCAACCTGTGTGCCAGTAGGCTCACCGCAGGCGCTGACTTTTCTCTTCCTGGAACTCATTGCACTGCTTACCAGGAAGGCTGGCTAGTTGTCTTCTGGTTGGATCCTCCCTGACCCGGCATGGCAGGTTCTCAGGAGGCACTGTTTTTTCTCTTTCTGGAATCTGCGTGCCACTTGCCTGTATATTGTTTTGAGACAGGGTCTCTTGATGTAATCCAGGGTGCATTTGAAATTCTTTTTTTTTTGTTTTGTTTTTTTGTTTTTTTGGTACCAGGAATCAAACTCAGGACCTCACACTTGCCAGACAGATGCTGTGCCACTGAGCTATATCCCCAGCCCCAGGTTGCCTTTGAATTCACATGTGATCCAGACTGGCCTTGCACTCAGTGACTCTTCTGCCTCAGCCTCCTGAGTGCTAGGATCACAGATGTGTGCCACCATGTCCGACTCAGTTTTAACTGCTTGTTCCAGTGTTGACAGGTAGGGGCCCTGCATGTCTTCACCCAGGCAGGCAACTGATGAACTGCACTTCCCGAGCTCAGATGGTGCACATGCCCAGTCCTGTGTTGGGGAGGATACAGAAGAGGAAGTGAAGCACTGTTTCTCCCTTCGCTATGGTTTATAGGCTACTCAGATGCAGCCAACTCAGTTATCAACTGGCAGGCCTCTCCTGAGTTCAAATCCTAGACCCATTACTTTTTTTTTTTTTTGAGATAGGGTCTCACTATGCAGTTCAGGCTGGTCTTGAGCTTACTTTGTAGCTCAGGCTGGCCTTGAACTTGCAGTGATCCTCCTGCCTCAGCCTCCCGAGTGCTAGCATTACAGGTGTGTGCTACCACACCCAACAAGACCTGTAATTTAGAAGCCAAGCAGAAATTGGGCAAGTGATGAGTCTCTCTGCACTACATCCTCCTCTGTCACGTGGAAATGACAGTGACACCTGGCTCACTCACAGGGTTGCTATAGGCCTGGTGGAGACAGCAGGTGTGGGGTGTGGGATCCCTACAGGCCTGTGCAAAGCCCAGATCGCTCCTTCCAGGGCCACAGGAAGGCAGCCCCATGATGCCTAGCATTGAGCAGAGCTGCTACCTGGGGGCAAAGCCAACCCCACACACTTCTGCTTTGTCCTATGTATTCCATGGCCAATGAATTTGAGGTTCTCTTGAAAGCAGGAGAGTCCGGCCTTGGACATTTGACTCCAGTGACCTTCCTTGGATGGTCGCATATGCTCCTGTTGGCCTAGAACTTTCCACAGGGAGGCCAGCTGGAGTAAAGGACACCACTGACCACGGATCCAGTGGGAATTCCAAGCCCAGGGAAAGAACCCAGAGTGATCAGCCAGGGCGGCCCCAGCCCTGTGAGGCCCCAGAAGAGCAGATCTTTCCTTCCTTCCTTTATTCATGAAACATTTCTGAGCACATGGAAGTGCCAGTTGCTATAGTAACTATGACAGCGGAAAGGAAGGGGAAGCTCTGTATTGGGGAATGCGCTGATCTGAGCCCATCTGCCCTCCCATCGCACTGAGAGTTGGGTACTACGACTCTGTCTGGAGAGTGAGAACATGGCACTGAGGCGGGGTGGGACAGCTGCAGGGCGCCTGGTCAATCCTCATCGTATCTGCCATGCTCATAGGCCACCAGCCAAGTGGGGGAGGGAACCTGTCATATGCTCTCATGCTGTTTCATCTGTGAGCTGGGCGCACAGTCGGGGTCTTCTTTGGCACAGCGAGATGATGTGTCCTCTGGCCTCCTGCTCTCAAGTTTCAAGAAGCAAAGGGTTGGGCGTGGTGGCACATGCCTGTAATCTCAGCACTCAGGAGGCTGAGACAGGAGGACCCCTGTGAGTTCAAGGCCAGCCTGGGCTACAAAGTGAGTTCAAGGCCAGCCTGAACTGCAAACGGAGACCCTGTCTCAAAAACACAATACAAAACCAAAAGCAACAGAGCCAGCGACTCTCATAAGTGTTTAAATATCAATACCCAGCAAATGCTCCCAAAGAAGACAGGACAAGATAGTCTAGGCATGGGCAGCCCCAGCAGAGACAGACAACTAACTGGAGGTGGCAGACACAAGATCTAGGGAGAGTTAGAGTCAGGTGTGAGCCCGGTGTGGGGGTGCATGCCTGTAAACCCAGGCAAGAGGATTCCAAGTTCAAGCCCAGCCTGGGCTACCTACATAGGAAGACTCTGCCTCTGAAAAGAAAAAAAGAAAGACACACATGAATGTCCCTGATGAAGCAGTAAAAAATACTCTTAATTTTATGAAATTTTGACTCTTGAATAGATATGCAGTTTTTTTTTGTTGTTGTTGTTTTTTTGTGGTACCAGGGATTGAACTCACAACCTTGCACCTGTCAGACAGGCGCTTAAGCCACTGAGCCAATCTCCCAGCCCTGGTTTTTTGAGTCAGGGTCGCACTATGTAGCTCAGGTCGGCCTTGTGCTCACGTTGTAGCCCAAGCCAGCCTCGAACTCACAACACTCCACCTACCTCAGCCTCCCGAGTGCTGGGATTAAAGTAGATATGCATTTTTAAAAAATACTATTCTGGGGATGAAATGGAGACTCTGTTTTTGATTTTGTTTCTTTGAGACAGGGCCTCACTCTGCAGTCCTCTGTGGTCTTGATCTCACTATGTAGCCAAGGCCAGCCTCAAACTCTTGGAGATCCTCCTGGCTCAGCCTCTGGAGTGTTGGGGTTATAGGTGTGTGCCACCATACCTGGCTAGATCTTACTTATATCTCCTTTCCTACTTTATTCCCTGGAAGCATTTCATTTACTGAGCACAAGTTGCTTGCTTTGGACCTCAGTTCCTTCTTGTTTATAGCTAGGATGAAACAAGAAGTTTACCTGGTTAATACCTAAGCGCATTTTCTCCAAATTACTTTCTTCCTCTTCCTTTCTGTATTGAGTTGTCATTTTGTAAACACTTCACAACACCCTTTAATAATAAATGAGTTAATTTTTAATAATAGATGAGTTAATTTTTATCCAAACTTACCTGACCCAGTCACTGTACCCTATACAAGTCATTCAATTCCTCAGCAACCCCTTGAGGCAGGTATTATTCCCGTCTTACAGGTGAAAACCTGAAAGTTAAATGGGTGAAGTTGATATAGGGGAACAAAACTCCCAACCTAATAGATGTCTGGTACGAGTTTGTGCTCTCTAAAATCAAAGAATGAATTTTAGGTACAACGAAGGTTAAGAACAGAACATATTTATTGGGAGAAAGGAAGCTGTCCAAGAGAGAGACAGAAGAGGTCCCGAGTGGGTTGCCAAAGACTCTGTCTTTTCTAGGGACTTTTATAGAGTAAAACCACGAGGTGAGATGAGTCTAAGATGGAGAAAACTGGGCATGAGATGGGACAGAACTATGGTCAACCAATAAGATTAATTGTTCGGGTAAAATTGACTAAACTGGGGACAAATGGGGAAGCGAGTCATGTGAAAAGTGGGCATTCTTAAGGAGCAGTGACTCTTCCTTGATGGTTGCTCCAGGCTTCAGGAGGTGGTCCATTCCTATTTAGAATATCAATCCCTAATGTTTATATTTAGGGTGTGGCTGCATTTGTTTTGCCTTTTGTCTTGGGATCTGGCCCACAGCAGAAGGTGTCTGTCTCCTCCAAGGTCACAAGACATCTGGTCCTCTGTGGCTCCCTCGAGGGAGGGCCTGGCCTTGTCTGACTGCCTATAATATTTCTATCTAACTCTGCTGCCTATCACAAAGTGACTTGCTTAAGTTTGTGCAGGACTTCTGCTGTTGTTTGACACAGTCTTGTTGATAAAGGGTGTATGATACAGGAATGGTGCAGGACCTCCAAATAATCCCACCGGTGTAAGGGAAATATAACTCCCAAACTGCCAGATGTCGGATATGCTGAGTTCGTGTTCTGTAAAATCAAAGAATGAATTCTAGGAACAATGCAGGTTAATAGTAGGAAGTGATACGGTTTTCTGGCACAACAGAGAAGCAACAAGAAAGAAAAAGTGGACTGTATTGAGGACTTGGAAAGGAGGCCACAACTCATGGGGGTTGGGCTTTTCTCCTTTGCCAGAGACAAACATGGCGGGAGGTTTTATGACTTCTGACAGGAAGCAGCACTTGGGGCAGGATTGGAATTCTCTTTGTGGGCAGGGGAAAGGAAAGAGGAAGTTGTAATCAGGGCTGAAAGGGGAAGGAGGAGGAAGTGGCTGTCAAGGTACGTGTTGTTTTTGCTTTGGCCTTCTGCCACGTTAGACCATCGCCATAACATCCAGTGATTTATACCAGGGCAAAAACCTTTCAGGAAGTATTTATTGAGAGAAAGAAAGCTTCCAAGAGGAGCAGAAAAAGGTCTCCAGCCGGAGGCCCAGGGAAACCCCTTCTCAAGGAGTTTTATAGAGTAAAACCAGGAGGCAGGTGTAAGGTGGGACAAAACTATCGCTAACTAATACGATCGCAAGTATGGTGGCATACGTAAGGATTGATCTAACAGGAAATCACAAGGTGGGCATGAGGCAGGGCAGAACTGTGGTCAATCGGTAAGAGCTGAGTGTAGTCATTTAGGTGATAATTGATTAAATGGGGATCAAAGGGGGAAGCAAGTCCCAGAGCAAGTGTACAAAGATGGAACAGGGACCTTTTTGGAAAGGAATGGGCTGAGGAGGTTTGGTCCTTTACCTCAGGTGACTGACACCTATTTATATTATCAATCACTGCTCTTTATCACCAGGGGAAGTATTTGGATGTAGTCATTTCTGTTTGTCTTGAAGCCTGATCTCCACTGCCACAGCTGTATCGCATTCTTATCTTCTGCATTGACTCCTGAGGGCCCAACCCTGTCTGACTGCCTATAATATTTCTAAATAATTTAGCTGTCTATAATATTGCCAGGTAATCAAGGCTGGTCTTGAATTTACTATGTGCCCCAGCCTGGCCTTGAATTCACAGCGACCTTCCTGCCTCAGCTTCCTGAATGGTGTGACTACAGACTTGTGCCACCATGCCTGGTTGGTGCAGGAACTGAGCTGCATGTGGTGGTGGCTGTGAGTTCAAGGTCAACCTGAACCACAAAGTGAGACCCTGTTTTAAAAAAACAAACAACAACAACCAAAAAAAAAAAAAAAATTTTAAAAAAAAGAACAACTGTAAAAGAAAGGGAGAGGAGGCAGGAAGGCCAGGCAGGGGAGAAAGTGGAATTACAATGCAGGCAGCGAGGAGGCCTGCACCAGCCAGGGCTAGAAGAAAGTAGCAGGAAGTAGCTCCAGGCAGAGTTGTCCCAGGTTCAAGTGCCATGGACAGGCCCTGTGCCCCTTGCCCACGACATCCTTGTGGGGCAGCGGAAGGTAGGGGAGGCGACAACGAAGCAGAGGCCAGAGCTGCACAGGGCAGGAAGAACCCCTGTGGCGGCTGGGAGGGCGGATTGAGGCGCGGCTGTGGGTCCCTTCCCAGCCGGGCTGCTTGTCCAGCTCCTCCGGTGTGGGAGCTGCCCTGGCCCTTGTGTGGCAATGGTGCTCGCTCAGGGCGGGGCCCGGCCTGCCAGGCCAGGGAGGGTCCCTGTGTGCAGGGCAATTTGGAATTGAGCTAAGGAGACTTTAGTTCCTGTCAGTTCTGCTGCCTCTGCCTAACTCTCATCCTTATTTTCTGAAAATGCTTGCATCTTTGCAGCAGAGCAGAAAGATGCAAACAGCCTCACAGGACTGAGTGCCCTGCTGGGGACAGAGACTGCCAGGGTCGGAGAGCACCAGCGTTTCCTAGTGCCAGGGCCTGCTTCACAGACCTCCGGATGCAGGGCCAGGGTCTTGGGAACTAATTACACCTCCTCTCCTCCTCCTGCGGCAGAGCAGGTCCCCGCTTAGGCCTCTGCATCTGCCTCAGATGCAGGACACAGCCTGCTTCCTTGTCTGAACTTCTTTTTGTTTTGTTTTATTTTCTTTTGTGACAGGGTCTCACTGTGTACCCAGGCTGACGTGCGCCACCGCGCTGTGCTTGTCAGAGCTTTTTGGGGGAACAATAGCATCTGTGATCTGGTACTTGGGTTTGGTGGGTGGAAGTCAGTGTCTAAACATCTCTGTTACCTCTCAGCAATGACCCAGACCACCTGCTTTATGGTTTTAGTGTTTCGTTTTGTTTTTTTTGTACCCAGGGCCTTGCACAGAACTACATCCCTAGTTCTTTTACTTTTTTTATTTTGAGACAGGGACTTGCTAAGTTTCCCAGACTGCGTTCTTGTCTCAGCCTCCTGAGTGAGTAGCTGGGAGGAAGCATATGGCACCATACCTGGTAAGGAAACAACTGTGAACGGGCTTTAAATCCTCTACAGTTTTCAGTCAGCTAGAGAAGTAGGAGATAACACTTCAGAGAGAAGGAAGAATGAAGTAGTCCAGCCTGCTCAGGATAGAGAGAAGTGGGAAGAGGCTGGCCAGGCCACCACTGAGAACAGCTTTTCCTCCTGGGCCATGGAGCATGGATTTGGTCCTGCAGGCAATGGGACAGTGCAAATGATTTTTGAGTAGACTAACATGATCACAGATACACTACTACTCTTTTTATTTTTTTATTTTTTTGCGGCACCGGGGATTGAACTCACAACCTTGCGCCTGTCAGACAGGCGCTTAAGTCACTGAGCCAACCTCCCGGCCCTGTTTTTTTTTTTTTTTTTTTTGGGGGGGGGTACCGGGGATTGAACTCACAACCTTGCACCTGCCGGGGCAGGCGCTTAAGCCGCTGAGCCAAACTCCCTGGCCCTAGTTTTTTGAGGCAGGGTCGCACTATGTAGCTCAGGCTGGCCTTGCGCTTGCGTTGTAGCCCAAGCCGGCCTCGAACTCACAACGCTCCTCCTACCTCAGCCTCCCGAGTGCTGGGATTAAAGGCGTGCGCCACCACGCCCGGCTCCGGCCCTGGTTTTTTGAGGCAGGGTCATACTATGTAGCTCAGGCTGGCCTTGAGCTCGAGTTGTAGCCCAAGCCGGACTCGAACTCACAAGGCTCCTCCTACCTCAGCCTCCCGAGTGCTGGAATTAAAGGTATGTGCCACTATGCCCGGCTTTTTTTTTTTTTAAGTCAATTTTTATTTAAGTATAACCTACAGACAGGGAAGAACAAAAACCACAATCTTCAGCTTGATTAGTTCTTACAAAGTGAAGCTGCACAAAGTGGTGTCTGCCTGTAATCCAAGCACTCAGGAGGCTGAGGCAGGAGGGTCAAAAATTTGAGCTTGGCCTGGGCAATTTGGGGACTTAGTGAGGCCCTGTCTTAAAATGAAAAATAAAGTGGTGGGGATATAGCTCAGTGTGAAGTTTCAATCCCTAATTGGAGGAAGGAAGGAAGAAAAGAAAAGAAAAGAAGGAGGGAAGGGAAGGTGGGAGGAAGGGAGACTGAGAGGAAAAACCAGAAGACAGAGAAGTTTTTTGAGACAACAGCAAGAACCCACGTAGGAGCCAGTGAGCCTGAGCCCTGGCCTTGAGAGCAGCAAAGGAGCCGAAACCTGGATTCAGCGTGTGGCAGAACTTGGCTTCTATTTACTCTTCAGCAGCTGGGATCTGACCCTGGAATTCCCCCATGGCTTTCTTTCCTTGTCATTTGCCTCTTAAGACCTTAGGCCAGTGATGTAGCTCAGTGGCACAGAGCTTGCCTGACAAGCACGAGGCCCTGAGTTTGAATTTGATTTCTGGTACCAAAAAAAAAACCAAACAAACAAACAAAAAAACCAACCCTGATGTGTAGAAACAATGCCTTCCCTTTATTTTATTTATTTATTTATTTTTTTGAGGGGCACCAGGGATCAAACTCACAACCTCGTATCTACCAGGCAGATGCTTAAGCCACTGAGCCAAACTCCTACCCTTACTTTTTTTGAGGCAGGGTCGCACTATGTAGCTCTGGCCGGCCTTGCGCTGGCACAGTAGCCCAAGCCGGTATTGAACTCACAATGCTCCTCCTACCTCAGCCTCCAGAGTGCTGGGATTAAAGGTGTGCGCCACCATGCCTTCCCTTTAAAGCGAAATGCATCTCAATGTTCTGACACTTTTTTTTTTGACACTTCCTTTTTTTGATATTTAAGACTGAACCCAGGGCCTTCCAAACTGAGCTACATCCCCAGCTCTTCTAACAGATTTTTTTGTGCCTTTACTCACTTCATAGCCCACACTGGCCTCATACATGCAGCAACTCTCCAACCTCAGCCTCCTGAGTGCTAGGATTACAGGTGTGTGCTACCATGCCTGACTAACAACAATTTTTTTTCTTCTTAAATCCATTTTATTTCAAAGAGAAAAACAAATGACACAAAACAAAAAAACCACAAAATTTCAAAACATGTCAGTCAGGGTAGCTAACAAATTTTTAAATTTTCTTTTCTTTCTCTCTCTCTCTCTTTTTTTTTTTTCTTTTTTTTTTGAGACAGTATCTTGCTATGTAGTTCAGATTGATCTTGAACTCACTTTGTAGCCCAGGCTGATCTTGAATTTGCAGTGACCGCCCCCCTCAGCTTCCCGAGTGGTGGGATTACAGGTGTGTAACACCACACCTGGCTGTACTGTCCCATACATTTATTTATTTATTTATTTATTTTGCAGCACCAAGGATCAAACTCACAACACCTAACAGACAGGCGCTTAAGCCATTGAGCCAAACTCCTGGCCCTTGTACTGTCACTTTTAAAGGAAGGAAAGTACTTTGAATACTTTCCTGATATCTTTTAAAAACAATAACGACCACTGGGCAACAGTGATAACCACACCTCTAATCCCAGCTACTTGGGAAACTGAGGCAGGAGGATCGTGAGATCAAGGCCAGCATGGGCAATTTAGTGAGGCCCTGTGTCAAGATAAAAAATAAAAAGCACGGGTTTTGTAGCTGCGTGGTAGGGGGCCCCGGAGTTCAATCCCCCACCCAGGTAAAAGAAAACAAAATGGCAAGATGTACGTGCAGTGGCACAAGATGTGCTTAGCATATTGAGGCCCTAGGTTCCAACCCCAGCACCAAACAAATGAATCAAAAGTGTTTTTGCAGGTTGGAACTGCTCGCTAAGGCACAGCTATGTGGCACCGACTCAAGCAGTTTCATTTCACAAACACACAATATTATAGGGGAAAATTTTTTTTAAAGAAAAAAAAAAGCCCCAGATAATTGCCCTACGTGTTTCTGCAGCCCCGGCACAGTTGTAACTTGCCTGTAAGCATGTTGCTTGATGAATTTGTAACGGCGTGTACAATATGTGAGCAGAGGAAACTATTTACCTTCCAAAGGCTCTAAACTTGAGCTCTTGGCTCTTACTCTGTAACCGCGAGGGTGAGACTAAACAGGACAGCGCAGCAGCTCTCGCGAGGCAGCCTGCGTAGTAGGCTTCTGCGGAGTAGGCTTCCGCGAAGTAGGCTTCCGCGAAGTAGGCTTCGGAGTAGAAATGTCCCTCCAACTGTACAATGAAGGCGCGGTGCTGGTGCGCTGGGTTTTGACATTGACCTGGGAGGTGGGCCCAGGGCCCTCTGAGACCACACCTCCCCGCTGTAATCAGCGTCTCTGCTCTCACCAGTTTAACTGTGAGGTGGTCATGGAAGAGGTTGTTTGCAGAGAGGGCTTGCGAGCTGGTGTGGCATTGCATGTGCATGTGTCATTCTAGCACTCTGGGAGGCTGAAGCAGGAGGATTGCAAGTTTGAGCCCAGCCTGGGCATGTGAGTGAGACCCTGTCACTGAATGAATGAATGAACGGATGGGGATGTAGCTCAATGCAAAGACTCTGGGTTCCATCCCCGTAACTGGTGGCAAGAGGTGGGGAGAACACAGTCATTGCAGAACTTACAGTTGGAAAACCATTAGGTTAGATGACTACCAGGGTTCCTTAGAGTCTAAAATGACAGAAATTCATCTAACGAATGCCTGAGTTATGTGCTGAGGATACCAAGATTTTAAAACCACAGTTCTGTGCTTGGTGGTGCACACCTGTAACCCTAGCCTTTGTAAAAGGTGAAAGATGCATATGATTTGAAGAGAAAGCAGAGTATTTGAGAAGCTGAGGAAGGAGGACCATGAGTTTGAGACCAGCCAGGGATACATAGTGAGTTCAAAGTCAGCCTGAAATGCATAGCAACACCCTGTCTCAAATAGCAAAAACAAACAAACAAACAGAAAGATCAGTCTGGAATACATAGGGAGACCCTGTCTCAAAAAGGTTACAAAAATTTTTAAATTAAAAAAATCCACAATTCCTAACTATGATAAATTCCTGATCCCCATGTTGTGTGTAAGGTAGGGAAGAGATAAAACAATATCTATAAAATTTATGATAAACTGAGTGTACTGGTGCATGCCTTTAATCCCAGTTCTTAGGAAGCTGAGGCACGAGGATCACAGTGAGGTCAAGGCTAGCCTGGGCTACATAGTGAGTTCAAGGTCAGCCTGAACTATATAATGAGACCCTCTCTCAAAACAAAACAACTAAAATTCATGTTAAAATGGAGAGATGAATCAAGTGTTTGGCAAGATGATTTTGGAAGATTTTTTGTTTTATGGAACTGGGAATTTAACTCGGGGCACTTGCACTGAACTACAGCTTCACCCTCTTTTTTGTTTGTTTTTGTTTGTAGTCTAAACTCAGGGCCCTAGTGCAGAGATACATCCACAGTCTTTTCTGTGTGTGTGTGACACCAGGGATCAAACTCACAACCTTGCACCTGCCAGGCAGGCACTTAAGCCACTGAGCCAAACTCCCAGTGCTGGTTTTTTGAGACAGGGTCACCTATGTAGTTCAGGTCGGCCTTGCACTCACGTTGTAGCCCAAGCCGGCCTCGAACTCACAACGCTCCTCCTACCTCAGTCTCCGGAGTGCTGGGATTAAAGGTGTGTGCCACCATGCCCGGTTTCATTTTTATTTTTGAGACAGGGTCTCATTAAGTTGTTAAGGTGGGCTGGGGATTTAGCTCAGTGGCTCAAGTGCTTGCTTGGTAAGTGCAAGGTTATGAGTTTGATCACCGGTACCAAAAAAAAAAAAAAAAAAAGCACTTGATCATCTGGGATTAAAGGCATGTGCCACCATGCCCAGCTGATTTTTAAGTGGGTATCAAAAGGCAAATAGGAGCTTCCTGGGTATAGAGGATGTGGGAAAGGTATTCGGGGTAAATTGTCAGGAACAAAGTTGTAGAGGCCAGCGAGGTTTGGGGACCTGTGTTATATTCATACATACTCCGTGTGGCACCTGCATGCCTACGGAAGAGCGATGCTGAGCAACAGCCTGGTGGGCTGGAGAAGCTCCTTCCACCCTCGGGGTGGAGGCTAGAGCTTTCCAGCCTGTGACCAATGAACTCCCAAGGCTGTTTAATCATTGACTGTGCCACACCTGCCTTCTATTATTTTGTAACTGGATGGGGTCCCAGAAGCAAGAATGTGTTGATAAGAGTGGGTGGGGTCCCGAACCTAGAAAGTGCCACAGTCAGGGCCACCTTGGCTGTTTGTGGGCGGAAAAGGCCAGCCCGACGATGTGACAGTGCCAGGCCAGGTTGTCGGCTGGACCAAGGGCATCATTCAGGTAGCCAGCGGGAGCTGGTGCTGAACCCCAGCCCTGGTTCCTCTGCAGGAGGAAGCCCCCAGGGTAGAAGAGGCTGTTGGCTTCCCAGGGCAGCGAAGCAACGGGGACCAGGAAAGTGTCCCTGCAGTGGGGACCCGGGGCATCCACTGGCACATGAAGCCCAGATTGAGGGCAGCTGGGTGCCAGGCCCAGAGGATCTGACCTCAAGCACTGTGGCAGGGAGATATGAAAGGTCCCTGTGCCCTGCTTCAGGCAAGGGGCCAAGAGCGGCATCCCTGGGCCTTTCTAATCTTTAGATTCCTGTACAGTTCTAGGAAGGAAAACTCAACAACAAGCTCCTCTCCTGGAGAACGGATGCTGGAAGTCAATTCACCTTGATTTAGAAAGGTGCTTTTTTGGATCCACAGACTGCGACGGGTTCCAGTGGGTGTGGGGCATGGCCAGGCCTGCATTTTAGAACGATTGCTTCCTTTGGTGGCTGGAAGCAGATGTAGTACAGAGGAGAGACTGTGGGGAGACCAAGCAAGAACCCAGGATAGCTGTCAAGGGATGAGGGGTAGGGGTGGGAGAGGGCTCCATAGACATTCCAGAGGCAGAATGGACTGATCCTGGCAGCCAGTTAAAAATGAATGCCTAGCTGGGCGTGGTGGCGCACGCCTTTAATTCCAGCACTCGGGAGGCTGCGGTAGGAGAAGCGTTGTGAGTTCGAGGCCAGTTTGGGCTACAATGCGAGCACAAGGCCGGCCTGAGTTACATAGTGCGACCCTGCCTCAAAAAAACCAGGGCTGGGGGTTTGGCTCAGTGCCTTAAGCGCCTGCCCTGGCAGGCGCGAGGTTGTGAGTTCCATCCCCGGTGCCGGGCATGGTGGTGCACGCCTGTAATCCCAGCACTCTCGGGCTGGCTGACGCAGGAGGATCACCCTGAGTTTGAGGCCAGCGTGGGTTCCATAAGGGTCAGCCTGAACTGCATAGAGGGACCCAGTCTCAAAATAAAAACAAAAGCAAAACAAATGCCAGATGGGAGCTGCTAAGGGTGATGCTAGAACAGTGGCTTGTGCCTTGGCTGTACATTAGAATCACCTGGGAACTTTTTTAACTTCCTTCCACCCAAGTCACAGGGCCCACTTGGGGCACAGGGACGTTCGGATGGCGCCAGTTCTGAGAGCCAGTGCCGTTCTTGGAGCTCACCGTGGGGAACAGGAATGGGCTGGGGTAAGTGAGACAGGGAACAAATGGTTCTTTGTGGTGAGCGTGTAAACTAGGTGGAGAAGGGGAGGAAGAGCAAGTTCAGGCAGCAGAGGCGTTCAGCCGACTACAATTAGGGGTTCGCTGTTCTGGGGGAGATGGCGAAGGGGAGGAGTCCAGGAGGGGGAGGATAGAGGCTGGGAAGAGTCGCCCCTCACTTCCTCTGTCGAAAGACCAAAGCTGGGCACACCTGCTGGGGGAGTGACGTGGTTCCAAATTAAGAGCAAGAACAAAAGAATTCCTGCCTCAAGAACTGGCGAGGAATAGTTAAGATTGCTATTCCTCTATGTGAATGCTACTGTTACTCTTGCTTTTGAATTTCCCAGCATACATCTGTTTCAGTTCATTCATGCCAGTCTGGAGCCGCTGTGTACCAGTTTCTGAAAGCAGGCAGTGAAATTGACCAGAATTATGCCAGTCAGTTGTTAAACACAGTCATTATTAAATCTAATTCTAAATATATTAAATCTAAAATAAACATTGTGGCTGGCCATAGTGGCACATGCCTGTAATTCAGGAAGCTAAGGCAAGAGGATCTCAAGTTCGAGGTTAGTTGAACTGGACTACATAGCCAGTTCAAGTCAGCTTGGAATATGTGGCATGACTGTCTCAAAAGACCAAATGAATGAATGAATGAATGAATGAATGTAATGGGTACTACTGAGTCATTCCTGCCCCTTTTGTTGGCATCGGTGGTGGAACTGCTGGCCTTGTGCTTGCCAAATACGAGCTCTACTACTAAGCTACACCCCTGGCCCCTGTTAATCTTTTTCTAACTTCATTGTGACTGACTGACTTCCTTTCTCTTCTTCCTTCCTTCCTTCTTTCCTTCCTTCCTTCCTTTCCTTCTTTGTCTAGTCTTCTTATTGAACTAGTCCCCAGACTCTCCCTGCTCACTTTTAAATTTTGAGACAAGGTCTCGTTCAACTCACTAAGGTGCCTGAGTTGGACTCTTAACATGTGATCCTCTTGACTCAGCCTCCCAGAGTGTTATAATTGCGTAACATATATACATCACCACGTTGGGCTAATTCTGACTTTTTTTTGTTCACCAGACCACGTGGCAGTGACATGCACTCCCGGATTCTGAGTTCCTAAATTCTGAATAGAAACCAGTCAGAGTGAAACTGAAATTTCTTAGTGTTGAGTCCATATTCCCAGGGAAGAAGCAAGCTATTGGCTTAGAACACTCCCATCTCCAGCTCGGGGCTTAGTCAAACTTACTTCTTATAAAATAAGGAATAGGGAGGTTTGGAAACCAGACCCAAAAAAAGCCAACATCTCTATATCCATTTTCTTCCTTTGGGAAAAAATGCACTACTTGTGCTCAGAACCCACTCGCTGTTGTGAAAAACAACAGCTGTCTCCTGAGCTCAGCCATCCAGGACTTTCTAGGTGGTCCTCGCTGCCTGTGACATGACCAAGGCTCTACTTATCAGCATCATCTCTGGCAGGGAGAGAAACAGCTCCCAAGGGTGTGAAGCCAGAAGACAAACCACACTGGCCTCAGTGGCAATCTGTAATTTTAATGGCCCAGCCGCTAGGCATCAGGGGCAGAGGGGTATGTTTTAAGGTAGCACCGTGGTATTTACTGTGTATAAGACTGAGACATCCCCACCTCCCCTTCACTGGCAAGTGTCCACAGCTGGAAGATCTCAGGAAGTCGAGGGCACTGGCTTAGGGGCTGGCTGGCTTCATAGTTCATTAACTCCACCAGCCAGAGGAGGCAAGGAGTGCACAGCGCGAATCTGTGGGACTGGGCGTGAGCCAGGACTGAGATGGGGACTGGGAGAAATGGGAGCTGCGCTGTGTGGAATCAGGGGTCCATCCTGCACCTTGGAGGCGGAGTGCTTGCCAGTTGTGTAGGAACCTGGGTTCCATACCATCCCCAGCACCACCAAAAACAAAACTGTAACTTGAAGGAGCCATGCACATCACCAGAGAAGGGGCGTGTCCCCCAGATGGGCAGGTGAGGCAGGGCCTGAGACTGCATGGCTAGGTGTGCAAAAGGAATGGTGCAAGGGAGGGGAGGAGAGGGTGGGTCAGTATATTCCAGGGAAGGGGAGCGAACTGCTCAGGCTGAGACACCAGGGAGTTCGCCTTCGGGATGTGGCCACCCTCAGAGGTCAGCAAGGTCTGGGCGGTGGGTATAGTGCTCGCCATGAATGGACTTCTTCATGATGTTATTCCCACAGCAGGCCATGTGTGTGTGCGGTATGCTTAGAGCCAATCGTCCCATCTCAGGCTCACCAGCAGCCCTGTGAGATCTGTACCTATTGCATGTCCATATCATAGAGGAGGAGCCGAAGGTCTGGCACTGTCACTTGGGTCATGGTTTAGATCCAAAGTGTTCCCCAAAAGCCTCATGTCTAAAGCAGTGTGGCTTTCGGAAGCTGGCTGGACATAGGAGTGCTATAGAGTTGGTTGCTGTGTAGAGGCAGGGCCTGGTTGGAGGTAGATCACTAGGGGCGTGGCCTGGAAGGGTTTCTCTCCTCCCATTTCCTCCCTTATCTCCCTGCTTCCTGGTCACCATGAAGTGAGCAGCTTTCCTTTGCCAGGTCCCTCTGTCATGCTGTCTCTGCCCTGAGGCTGTCTACCATGAACTGAAACCTCCCAAACCATGAGGCAAAATGCGCCTCTCCTGGCAGCTGTGGGTGTCTGGTATTGTGTCTCAGCAATGGGAAAGTGACTAAGACGTGTGGCTCTGTGAGCCTAGGGAGTCTTGGGGGACTGGGGCAGTGTTGGTCTGCAGGGCTCCTTCACTACCCACATCTGCCTCAGGTGAGGGGTCCCCTGGTAGGGTACCTGATGCATCTTGGTATTTCTGGGGCAACAGTGTCATTTTAAAAAATAATAGCAAAAAGAAAAATAAAAGATAAAAAAGGATGGGAATGCAGCTCAGTGTGAAGGCACTGGATTTCATTCCTGGAATGAAAAAAAAAAGTTTCATTTCTTGAAGCCAGCGAGGGCTGCATAGCATGTCACTTGCTCCTTAGGGAGCAAATGGAGTTAGGAAGGCACAGAATTTCTACAATCCTGAAGCTGGGTGTGGTGGCGCACACCTTTAATCCCAGTACTCAGGAGGCTGAGGTAGGAGGAGCGTAGTGAGTTCAAGGCCGGCTTGGGCTACAGCGTGAGCAAGGGCAGCCTGAACTACATAGTGCAACCCAGTCTCAAAAAAGCTAGGGCTGGGAGTTTGGCTAGGTGGCTTAAGCACCCGCCCTGGTGGATGCAAGGTTGTGAGTCTGATCCCTGGTGCCACACAAAAAAAATTTTTTTTCTTTACAGTCCTGCCCAGTAACCAAGTGAACCCAGGATTCTAACACAGGGCCACTTGTTAGCCACCATATGAACATAGGCAAGTGACTTGCCTGTCCCTGAGACCCCCCAGTGCCTTGTCCAGCTGTCTGGAGCCAAGTTCTTCCTCGCCCCCCGGCAGGGGCAGTACCCAGGTCACTGCGAAGGAGGGGGCTGCACACGGTGCTGCCAACATCACCACGGCTCCCCCTGCGTGTCCATGTAGGTCCAGTGGCACCGGCATCGTTGTTTTACTTTGGGATCTAGGCTGCTTTTGTGAGTCTGTTACAGTCGCCAGCCTGGACTATGACGGCCACTGCTCCTGGGACCAGCCACCTCGCAGGAAGCACAAGCAGGCTCCCTGTTGATTTGGGACTCTCGGGACTCTGGCTTCTTCTTCCCAACCAAGGTGCTGTATTTTTTTTTTTCCCATAAACACTATCTATACCTGCAAATAACCTTCTTCACTTTGGAAACCCTCTAATTTTCCCTCTGACTCCTAGGCTTTTTGGGAAACAAAAACCAGAAAGCTTTGCCTGATTCTATCTTCTGCTTTGCCTCAAACCATTTTCCCCTTTTCTTTTCTTTTTGTTTTTGTTTTTCTTTTTTTGAGACAGGGTCTTGTTACACAGTTCAGGTTGACCTTTTACTCACTATGTAGCCCAGGCTGGCCCCAGACTCACCACTCAGATCCTCCTGCCTCAGCCTCCCAAGTGCTGGGATTGTAGGTGCGTGCCACCATGCCTGCTTAGAAAGAAATGTGTTTTAGATTGATTAGTCTGGAGGATGGCTACAAAGGAGTTCATATGATTTTTGTGTTTAAAACTTCATGTAGAGCTGGGCGTGGTGGCGCACACCTTTAATCCCAGCACTCGAGAGGCTGAGGTAGAAGGAACGTTGTGAGTTCGAGGCCGGCTTGGGCTACAACGTGAGCACAAGTCTGGCCTGAACTACATAGTGCAACCCTGTCTCAAAAAAACCAGTGCTGGGAGTTTGGCTTAGTGACTTAAGCACCTGCCTGGCAGGTTTGAGGTTGTGAGTTCGATCCCTGGTGCCAAAGCAAAAAAAAAAAACTTCATATAATACATTTTAAAACCAAATTATTTTGAAAGCTATATTTTATTTAGTTATTTATTTATTTATTTTTGAAACAGGGTCTCACTATGTAGTTAAGGCTGGCCTTGAACTCCCTATATAGCCCAAGCTGGTTTTGAACTCATGATGATTCTCCTGCCTCAGACTCCCAAGTGCTGGGATTACAGGTGTGTGCCATGACACCCAGCAAAAAGCTACATTTTATGATCCATCAACTTTTTTATTTTTCTTGCAGTATGAGGATTGAACCCAGTGTCTTCACACGGAGGTATGCTCTCAGCCCTTTTTTACGTTTTTATTTTTGACAAAAAATCTTTGATAAGAGGGCTGGGGGATACAGCTCAGTGGCACAAGTGCCTGCCTGGCAAGCGCATGGTCCGAGTTCAACTCGCGGTACAAAAAAATAAAAATAAAAAAACAACTTCGCTGAATCACTAAATTGTGCGAGCTGGGCTCAAACTTATGATCCTCCTGCCTCAGCCTCCTAAAGTGCTAGGATTACAGCCATGTAGCACCACACCCAGGTTATCAACTTTTCCATTATGAGAAGAAATACTTGAACTGTCATTTAAGACTAGATGTGGAGATGTTATTCCACTATTGGGGTGTTCTCCCAAGCCCCTAGTTTGGGTTTTGTTTTGCTTTTTGGTGGTGTGGCAGATGGAGCACAGAGCCTCTTAGGTGAGCTCTCCATCGCTGAGCCCTTCATTCTGATCGAATGACCTCCCAAAACCTACGAAGGATTGCTGAAGAACAAAAGAAATGGAGACTGAGAGGGAAACAAATGAGAAGAAAAACTAAAATTGTAAGCAGCTATATCCTTGTTTTCTTAGAATTGAACCCAAAGTCAAAAAGGATAAAAAGCCAAGTGTGATGGCACATACCTGCAATTCCCAGCACTCTGGGAGGCTGAGGCAGAAAGAGGGAAAGTTTGAACCCCACCTGAGTATCTTAGTAATTTAGTGAGACCTGTCTCAAAGTAAAAAAAATAATGAAAGAATTGTGGCTATTGCTTGGCATGGTGGCACACGCCTGTAATCTCAGCACTCAGGAGACTGAGACAGGAGGATCATTGTGAGTTCGAGACCAGCCTGGGCTACAAAGTGAGTTCAAGGCCAGCCTGAACTGCATAGTGAGACCCTGTTTCCAAAAAAAAAATTGTGGATATAGATCATTGTGAAGGTCCTGGGTTCAATTCTCAATACTGAAAAAAAGTGAAAGAAAAAAAAAGAAAGAAAGAAAACAAAAAGGGAAAAGAGGACTACTATAACAAGAGTGTACCTGGCTGTCCCCTTACCATCATGGGTTAATGAGGAGACAGGAGGACACAGAGCCCAAGGGCATGGAGCTAAACAAAATGACCCTACAGTGACTACCCCCAGGGAGTGGGCAGCAGACCAAGACGCAGTGGCCGAAGGACACGCAGTGCTCAGAGCCAGACAGGCCAGACAGGCAGAAGCACCTTTGTTTTGGGTCATGAGCTCATTCAGAACAAGACTGTGGCCAGAAGCTGGGCTTTAGAGAACATTGCCACTTCCTCCAAGGGAGAGGCCCGCAGGTGTGAGCAGAGTGTCCCAGTCATGTGGTCCGAGGTCAAGGCAGGAAGTGGAAAGTCTTGAACAGATGCGGGCAGATGTGTGGCCCTGACACCTGGCTGAGCGAGATCTGCGGGCTCTTTCAGGGTGGACTGAAGAGAAATGACCTCCAGTCGCTGCAAGTGTTGAGGGTAGAGTCTTCCTTCCACATCTGTGGGGACTGGTTCCAGGCCCCTGTGGGTGCCAGGCTGGCAGGCTGCTGAGGTTCCTCAGGGAAAGGGCATGGTAGTGCATCGGTCCTCCCTGCAGCCTCTCATATACTCATCACGTCTCTGGGTCACTTAGGATACCTGGGACAGTCTACGTCATGCTTTTGAGTCCTGGCCATTGAACCTGGCGTCTTGCACATGCTAGGCAAGTGCTTTACCACTGAGCTCCAGCCCCAGACCTTTGTATTTTATTTTGAGACAGGGTTTCATTAAGTGGCCCAGGCTGGCATTGAACTTGTGATCCTCCTGCCTCAGTCTCCCAAAACGCTAAGATTACAGGCATGTGCTGCAATGCCAGGCTACCATGCATGTTTTGGAAATACTTGTTATAGTGTATTCTTTATGGAATAATGATGAGCAAAATCCCATAGGTAATCAGTTCAGATACAACTGTTTTTTGCTTTCTTGGGTTATTTTTCGTTTTTGCATCATTGGATATCGAATCCAGGGCTTTTACACTGAGCAACACCACCAGCTCTTTCCTATTTTAAATTTTGAGATAAGGTCTCACTCAGTCACTAAATTTCCCAGGCTGGGCTCAAACTTGTGATCCTTCTGCCTCAGCCTCCCAGAGTGCTGGGATTACAGGCATGCCCTACCACACCCAACTCAGATACAAAAAAATATTTCTTTTCTGAGTAGTTTCAACCTATAGCTGGTTGAATCCAAGGATATGGAACCTACGGATATGGAGAGCCAGCTGCACACTGAGAAATGATTTTGGCTTATTTCTTTCCCTTTCCCTATCCTTTCTTTCTTTTTTTCTTGTGGTGCTGAGGAGGAACCCAGGACCTCACACATGCTGGCGCGGGGGAGGGGCTCTACCACTGACCTGCACTACTAACCCTCTTCTGTTTTCCTGCCTGCCTTAGCAGCTGGGAGACCAGAGTGCCTGCATGCTCTGGGTTGTAGCTCAGCCGTCTGTCTTGATCTCTAGCTGCGGGGTCCACAGGAAGAGACCGATGCTGACAAAAGCAGCATAGTCTGTGACACAGAGTCTACACTCCAGGAGAGGTGGAGCCCGCCAGGAAGGAGAAGAGTGCAGGGAACATTGGACAGGAGACCACAAGACTTAAATTCGAGTTCTTTTTTTTTTTTGGTACCGTGAATCAAACTCACAACCTCGCACCTCACAAGGATCCCCCTGCCTCAGCCTCCCCAGTGCTGGGATTAAAGGTGTGGGCCACCACATTTATAGTTTTCCTTGTTGTTTTGATTTGTGGTAGTGGGCATTGAACTCAGGGCCTTTGCACTGAACTACATTCCCAGCTTTTTTTTATTTGAGATAATTTCTTTCTAAATTTTCATTTATTGC
>RJWM01033371.1:0-20509 GCA_004363535.1 Dasyprocta punctata
CCAGTGGTCCCCCAAGGGTGCCGGCCCCAGGACCCCCAGGATGTGCTGTGCACGCGGATGGTATAGTAGGGCAGGTTTCCCGGCAGGACAGACCAGCAGGAGAGGAAAAGCCAGCACAGTGCAGGCAGCCTCGGGGAGCACGGGCAGCCACGGGGGTGGGGCACAGTCCGGCCGGCCCTGTTGGTCACGCTGGTTCTCCTAATCTTCTCCCATAGCCGCTGTTTACTTTTTTCTTTCTGGCTTTGAGCATAAATGTTATTCTATTAGGAAAAAAAATTCATTGAGCACCTACTATGGGTTGGAGGTTGTGACACAAAGGCAGTAAAAAATGGATTTCTGCCTTGACTGCCTGAGCTCGGCTGCTTTTCACAGATAGCCTGACCCAGGTCAACCCGACTGTGTTCAGCTGCAGTGTCTGTGTTTTCCCACCTAAAAATACACCCAGTTTTTCTAACATATTTCAAGGACTTTCTACCCAGCAACAGAAATGAGTAACCCCACCCAATGGAAACCCATCATGCTTTCAAGCTTTTGTACTTCCTGCTTGCAAAACCTATATAAACTAAACCCAAAAGTGACTCAGGGTTAGTGATTTGGAACTGGTTCCCCCCAGCCTGCTGGCATAATAAACAGTTGTTTTCCAACTCCTTGGTGTGGAGCATCTTCCTTTCTGCTCAGGTACTGATTCTGCAGCAAAATAGTCACACAAATAAAAGTCAAATTTGACCACATGGGAAGTGTTTTGAAGGATATAAATGTGGTATTTGCACCCATGGGTGGGGGAAGGGAGGGTGGAATAAAGGGTCTAACTAATTTGAAAGATCAGAAAGGGAAACTTGAGTTGAAATCTCAAGTTTTGACTACACACAGAAGTGAGAATCTAGTCAAAAGAGTTTTACAAACAGCAGAAACAGAACATGCAAAGGCCCTGTGGTGATAGAGATCAAGGAACTTGGTATCAGAAAAGTCTAGGGGTAGCCAGAGATTACAATGTACAGGTTTGAAGAGCATTGTAATAAGAAGAAATTTTAAAGAAGATGGAGGAAGGGAGCATGGCCATAATTGCCTTTGGAAACATCTTTTTCATTTAGCTCCCATTCACATAATTTCCTTTAATAGAGCACATACTTTTGACACAAGCCAGGGAAGAGAGCTGGCTGGACTACCCATCATAAGCTCCAAGTCTGTGGAGAGTTTTTCAGTGGAAATGCACAAGACCCCAGGGAACAGACCTAACAGATGTTATCAGCCAGGCGGCAGGAGAAATGGAGCTTGGGTTTAGCCGGCTTCCTGTGGGACCCCTCAGACTCAGCTTCTCTGGCTGAGCTGCAGCCCCTGATTTGTCACTCAGAGGAACAGCTGGCACTGGGAGGAGCTGGTGCTGGTAGCTGTGCACATGTGGCTGTGGGTAATTGGAGGTAAAGAGAGGGAAAGTGGCTCACCTAATTGCATTCTAAATTACAGCCATTGTTCAATTTGTTTCTTAAAAGTGCTGGATGCATTGAGGAAGAAAAGGCTTTTTTGGGGGTGTAGGAACAATGAGGGGCAGGAGGAGGCATGGATGCACCTATGCTCCTATTACCTTGCTCTGACTGTTGTTCGTAAGTGCCGATTTGAGTGGCTTGCTCAATTATTCTCACTCTGTGCATACTAATGGTAATAAACTTGGAAAACGGAAACACATGAGTCTACAGTAATTGTGTTTTAGATAGTGTAATAATTCATGATAATTGCTTGCAAAGCATTTTCCCCCCTCCTCGTCTACTGGGGTAAATACATTAAAGCCACATTCTTGTATACTATTTTACAATCTATTAGCATAATAACCCATTGTAAAATAAACCCTGCTGCTGTGGGAAAGTGCGTGATATTGGTTCATTAGACACCTCCATTGTGCGTACGAGCAACTAATGGCACTGTTTACGGGCAGCACTGTGTTAGCTTGGTATATGCTTGTTGCCAGCTAATAGATTCAGAGAATGAAATGCTGTTTGACGAAAGTTACCCAGCACTAACCATCCACAGTGACCCTAGCCTCACACTTGTTGAAAATGGCCTTTAGCCCCATGTGGATGGAAAAGTCATCTTGATAAATTTAGCTGCAAGCCAAGGAATAACCAATGTTTACAGAATATAATCCAATTAGATCTTAAAGCCTTTAATTTCATCATTAGCATATATTATTTCTTCTTCAAATCTTGTAATTAAATAGCATATTAAGAATAGATATTTTTTCTCCTTTTATACATTTATTAGGTGTCTGGGGTTAAATTTGGCATTCTGTTATGGCACACATCTGCTTATTTTTAAATTAGAATGTCTTTAATGATACCTGAAAAATTAGAAAAGTAATTGGTTAACTAAACTAAGGGAATTCATGGCAAATAAGATATCATTATATTTACCTAAGCACTATTATAATTGGAGAGCTGCATAATTAGCCAAATTATACAGAGGGAAATTAGGCACTCATTGTTTACTTTTCTTGGGTATGTTATGGGTTTGTGCAAAAATTTTCACCGCGCACTTGAGATTAATTCTTCTTGAAGTTTACATCTGGTTTTACACAAGTCAAGAATTTCAAATAACTGCTCTTTTCTTACTCCCAGTTAGGGATTAGAAATCCATGGTTTAAAAATTACAAAGTAACCACTACTGTGGAGAAGGCAGGGCCTATGGCTGTGCATGGAGAGTAAATGAGGTTCTATCAAACTCCAGGAAGAGAAAGGTGTGCCTCCTAAGAACTACGTTGGGTCAGGGAGGTCCAAACCAGAAGACTACTGTCCTGCCTTCCTGGTGAGTGGCGCGTGACTGGCATGGACTCCAGGAAGAGAAAGAGATGTGCCTCTTATAAGCCTACCAGAGAGCGGGCTACCCCTCCCCCGCTAACCGTAAGTAACCTGCTGGTTCAGAGGACTGGTTAAGTTGATGACAACTAAGGGACATGAAGCAACTAAACGCTTGTATTGTTTGGTTGATTTTGCAGGCCTGGGGCCACAGTCTGAACATCTCTTGGGAAGATGACAGTATGCAATGTGGCAAATATGGGAGATTCTCTTCTGTTTTGTCTTTGAGGCCCAATATTGTTCTCACTGTTTTGCTTTATTATGATTAGTTATTTTTTTTTGCTTTATTTCATATTCTGTTTTTATTGGTTTTATTCTGCTTGGTTTTTGGTTTGATTTTACTATACTTGATGGAATGGTCAACTATTGTGAAGACAACACGATATACTATAGTAGCTATTGTTTTCCAAGTATCTTGCTTTGAAGTTCTGTACCAGTTCTACTGTTTTGTTTTGATCAACTTTGTTCTGTTTATGTTTTGTTGGATTTTGCTATCTTTAAAATTAAAAAAAAAATGATGTTCTATGATGGCAGAGACACAAAGTGCCTTTGTAGGTGCTGGTCTGGGCCTCCAGGTAGAGTCTGCCTTAGGCTGATTAACTTCCTCTCCTCTCACTCCTCCCTCTTCCCCTCTTGGGTGGGATCTCAGCTGGGTTTGGTCTAATGCAGGGCTCCCGAGCCCCTGGCCATGGACACCAACCCCCAGGCCATCTGTGAACCAAAAGTTCACAGTAATTTCACTCGAAATACCCACAATCAATTTTAGGGAAAATAGATAAAAGATTGACTCAGCTAACCAAAATAGTTCAGAATTGGACAGGCTCAATGAAGACATGGAATCCTCAAATAGATGTCAGAGAGAACCACCTGAAATAAAAAAAAGCTGTATAGAACACAAAAAATTGCAGAAATGACCAATGGGAAGACAGAATGTCTCATATTGAGGACAAAACACAGTGGTGCCTTGGTTCATAAATTTAATCCACTCCATGATTCTGGGGCAGATGGCTGCATCTGTGATCATGTGAGGAGGACGGCCATGGCTATATTCAGCATCTGATGTGGGTTTGCAAATGGAAGTGAAATTTTGCTGAATGCTTCTGTTTGCAAACTGAATTGTTGATGAGCAGAAGCATTCATGAACTGAGGTACCATTATAGTGAATTACAGTGAAGAGCTCAAAGAAGCCAAAAGGAAAATAAGAAGGAAAGGGTTATTCAATAGCTGCTAGATGGTAATAAGAAGACCAATTAATTAAGGCTAGTTGGAGTTAGAGCAAAACTAGAAGATAGCATGGATGGATTTACTAACATGTTTACAGAAATTATAGAAGAAAATTTCTCAAATACAGAAATACTTTGGTTCGCAAATGCTTCTGTTTGCAAACAATTAGTTTCTCTAACAAAAGAGTTTGACAGCTTTGCTTCCATGCACGAACTCCACACTGGATGACAGACACAACTGCAGTCATTTTCCCCCACATGAATATGAATGCAACCACCTTTCCCAAAATCATAAATCAAATTAAGTTTGTGAACTGAGGTACTAGTATATATAAAAAAGAGTTTAAAATACTTACACAACACCAAACAAATATGATGAAAATAGAACTTATCAAGGCATACCTTTATTCAGTTACTAGGTATTCAGTGAAAACAAACAAACCAAGAAAATAAAACAAAAACTTGATTTTAAGAGCAGTCAGAGGGAGGGAGGGGTTCACATATGATGGAGACCACTACAAAGCAGCTCTGAATAGGACTTAAAATTAACCAGTGGGCTTTCTATATTTATTTGTGAGTCTGTCCCAGGTCTAGGCCCCTGGTCTGGAGACGGACAGTGGATTCACAGTAAGTGAACCTCTGTCAATCACTGGTCCCAGCTGCAGTGGCCTGTGATGCCCTGATGCCTCAAAGGAAGGACAGGGCCATGGCTGAGGGTGCCCGGCTCCCACTCCAATAAACTACATAAAGGCCATAGCCACAGGCATCTCTCTCCTGTGGTGAAGATCGATCTGGAGATAAGATAGTTCTCTTAAATTAATGTAATTTATTACTTGGAGAAGTCCTTGAACTGACTGCAAGGTCCTGCTCAGTTTCCCGAGTTTTCCACTCTACCCGCTTCCTTTGTTTGAAAATCAAATAAATACGGGTTGCCCAGAGAAGTTCTTTGTCTCAGCCCCCAAAGAATCTTGAATTCCGTTAGAGGGTTTTGACCCTCCTAGAGCCCTAAGAGCATACCACTTGTCTCTTTTATTTAAGCCTTCACCGTCCACTTGTTTGGGAGGTTGGGGGGCTGATCAGTTCATGATACACATATAAAGGTAAACCAATTAGAATCACAGCAGACTTCTCCACACAAATCCTAAAGTTCAGAAACAGCTTGGAGTGAAGTATTTCAAACCCTAAGAGCAAATAACTTCCAAACTAGATTAACTTATCCAGCAAAGCTAGCCTTCAAAATAGATGGAGAAATAGGATATTTCTATGAAAAAGACCAGCTCAGAATATATATGTGTACTAAACTTGTTCTTGAGAAAAATACTTGTGAATATTCTAGGCAGAAATAACAACATGGATATAGCTAAAAATGCAGAGGAAACTAGTGAGATCAATGGTTAAAAATCAACAAAAATCTTAGGAAAAAAAGATTCACTGACTGATAAGGAAAGCAATGACAGTAAATAAGCAACACATCTCAGTAATATTGCTCAGCATTCATGGCTTCAATTCTCCAATTAAAAGACACAGTTTAGCAGACTGGATCCAAAGACAAAATCAGCCTGTTGCAGTCAAGAAACTCACCTAATCTAGAAAGATATTTATAGGCTAAAAATTAAAGGATGGAAAATGTTTCATGCACCAGGACCAAAAACAAGTAGGAGTAGCAATTCTAATATCAAACATGGTGAACTCCAAGCTAAAGCTGTTTAGAAGGGATGAAAAAGGTCACTGCGTACTAGCTAAGGGGACAATCTGATAACATCGATAAACATATGCACTGAATACTGGAGTACTTACCTTCATAAAAGCTAAAATTAAAAGATTGAATAAATACTGACATAATCATAGTGGGGACTTTAATACCCCACATTTGCAAAGGGATAGATCAACTAAACATAAAGGCAATAAAGAAATGTCAGCGATGAATCATACCCTGGAATATACGGACTTAATAGATATACACAGAGTATTCAAAAACTTGAACACGTAGGTGTAGAAAATAATTTTTTAAACAAAACCTCAATTGTACAAGAAATAACAGCAAGAATCAACAGATGTGATTATGTCAGACTAAAAACCTTCTGTACAGAAAAGTAATCAGTTAGTAGAGGGAAAAGATGACCCAAGAATGGAAAAATATTGTTGCCTGTTGCCAGCTACTCCTTAGAGGACTAATACCCAGAATATACAAAGAACCACCTGCCCCCGAATTAAACTGCCTAAAATTAAATATACAGTCAAGAAATGGGCAAGAGAAATAAACAACACTTCACAGAGGAAGAAGTACAAATGATCAACAACATATGAAAAAATTTCAATATCCTTGGCCATTTCAGAAACGTAAATTAAAAAAATGCTAAGATTCTGTCTTACTCTGAAAGAAATGATAGTCATTAAGAATTCAGACAATAACAAATTCAGGTATGGCTGTAGTTAAAAAAGAACCCTCCTTCACTGTTGGTAGACATGCAAACCAGTATAACCATTATGGAAATCAATATGGAGATTTCTCAAGGAATTGAAATTAGAAATTCCATATGACCCACTACATCCTCTTCCAGATATCTTCCCCTAAGAGCTGAAGACATCATGCTACAGTGATACACATATTCCGATACTTATAGCAGCACAGTTTGTAATAGTAACTCTTGGAAACAGCCTTTACACCCATCAACAGCTGACTGGATAAAGAAAATATAGTCTCTCTATATAATGGAATACTACTCAGATATAAAGAATGCCAAATTTGAGACATTTGTAGGAAAATGGATGCACCTGGGAAATATATTGTTGAGTGAAATAAACCAGACACACAAGCTTAAATACCATACAGTAGCTCTAATCTGAGTGAGGCAAAGTACAAACAAAGAGAATAATAATGGATGGCTATTGCCTCCTAATAAAAGGGAACAAGGAGAAGGATTTCTTGCCATAGGGAAGTGGTCCAAGGAAAAAAACATTTGAGGTGAGGAGGAAGGGAAGGGGGAACAAGTAGAATAAAATCATGCCATGCACAGGAACCCAGTAACATCAATTAATGTAAATATTGTACGCCGTAACATGAGCTATGATTCATAATATAAATGAGAATGAAAAATGGGATAGGGGAATTGGAGGAGGAGGGAGGGAGTGGAAGAGAAGGAGAAGGAGACTAATAAAAAGAAAAAAGCTGTGGAATGTCTATGTAACAACTCTCTAAGGTGATTGTAAACTGCAAACATATAATAATAAAATCAAAAACTAAGAAGGATGACATAAGTGTGTCACATGCACCTTGAGGTGGTCTGTTAGAGGTACCATAGATAGAAAATTCACTCATCAAACATTTAGTAAACACGTCCTCAGTGCCTAGCACTCTCTAAGTCTACAACACCATAGTAAAGAGGCCTATTTCAGATCATGGTAGGGAAAATTAAAGCACAGAAATGAATCACATGCACATAATGCAGCAAGTCATTTTCTGGGAAGGAAGCAGACCTGAAGCTAAGAGAGACCATGGCTGTAGCGTATCTTGAGTAGATCTGCTTGGGGAATCCTCTGGTAGGAGCCCACTTGGCCCCAGGAAGCCATTCTAGACAGCCAGGGGCCAAGTCCTTCTGCTTTCACCTTGCCTTTTCATTTGTGATAATTCAGTACTGCTCTTGTTAGCCACATGTGGATATTGGCGTAATTTGCTTTCCCTGGAACCTACACGTTGCTGTGCCCACCCAAAGTCTTTCTTAAATATTGGTGGCTTGTAACTGGAGCCTCCCTCATTTCCATCTCTCAATGGGTGGCTGGTTTTTTACTCCATCTGCAGAAAGCAGCCCCCTGAAGAAGACCCTTAGTTCCTACAGCGTCTCATCCTGCTCATCGTTTTTCTCTCCCAGGCCCCCATCAGAGCTGAGGTGCTCACACTCGGCCTCCTTTTTCTGGGGATCCCCTTGGCACAGGTGTTCAGGGGAGCGGGATAATAATGCGCCCAAGGACGATGCACTCCTGCAAGGGAACCCCTCGGTGCCAAGTTGTTGGCATTGCCTCGTTCTCTCTGCCACACTGAATAAATACATTTAAAGTGGCATTAATTTGTGAGTCCCTGGCTTGAGTTACAATGCATTTTCTATTCAGATATGTGCTGTTACTGTTTATTTCTACAAAATAAATATTAAAATTGTATTTGAATTTCACATTAAATTTATATTCATGCTATTACAATTTTATTTCTGCCAAGTGATATTCAGTTTTTAGACATAAGTCAGGTGTAAGAGCACACAGGCAAATAAAACTAGTTACTATTATTTCAGTTTCTCTTGATTGTCTCCTTAAGACACCACCCTGGGCCTGTTCCTTTTGCTGTGTATTCTCTGTAGAATGAGTATGAGGGAGACGAATAAAAGCTCATGGGCTCTCAGGGTGCATCTAAGTGAAAAGTTTAATATATTTATTTTTTCCCATTATTCAAGGCTCAGACTGGAGCAATGGGTCCTTTGTCATCTGTGGTTGGTTTGAAGATCCACAATTGGTAGGACGTGGTATTGGGGCAGTATTTTGAGTCATAAAAATGGTAACTGTCAGCATAACATGTTTGGCAACTTGTTGCCCTTACTGGTGGCCTGTGACCCTATATGTAACAGAGATAAACCTAAGAATCCTTCTTTGGGTCCAAAACTCTTTCCTGATTTGGCCATGACACTGTTCTTTGATCGTATTCTGCAAGGTTACTCTTTAAACTACTTCAGCAATAGTAATAATTGTGATGACTATATTATGTTTGAAGCCTTGACTGCAGAGCTGATATTGGGAAAGAAAGTGTAATTTACAAATTGTAAGCAAGTTTATATCTCCAGTAGTGATAGAACTTTTTTCTGTAAAACCCTTTAGCTTTCGGAGAATTCAGTGGTATAACTTTAGACAGTATACTATCATAGTCCAAAGAAATGGGTCTCCCAAAGAGTTGACTTCCAATGTTTGTTTTTTGTTACTTAGAATAATGCCAAGAGAAATAATACTTCTTGCCATCTGAGGTTATTTTATAGTCTCTTGACCAAATGTGATAGTGCACACCTGCAATCCCAGCACTCAGGAGGCTGAGGCGGGAGGATCACCACAAGTTCAAGGCCAGCCCGGACTACACAGCAAGACTCTGTCTCAAAAAACAAACAAAGAAAGAAACAAAAAACAACTCTACACATACGGTCTCTCCTGGGTACTCTGATCTCAGCTAACATACTAGTGGAGCTCAGAAGTCCTGTGCTGAGTAGTCTACACCCATTATTTCATCTTCACAGCAAACCCATGAGCATGGTAGTATTATATCCATTTTACAGATGAGAAAACTGAGGTTTAGAAAAATTAAATAACATATTCAAAGTCACATAGCAACTCAGTGTTGGGCCAGAAATACAGACAGATTTGTATTATTTCCAAATGAACGTTGTCACTCAGTGCCCTTTACTCCCTGTGGAGAAGACTCTTAAAAATATGGATGACAGTTAGTATGAAGTTTTAGTTGCTTCATCAATAGCAAGCAACAGTAAGGTAAAAAGAAGTCTTATGTTTCAGTTTTGGCTTCATCATTTGATAGTTTTTTGTCCTTAAACAAGCAGATTCCCAGTTTTGGGTCTTAACATCCTTATCTTAAAAAGAGGGCTCGTGCTAGCTATCTTGAATGAGATGGGAAAGTATTTTGTCCTTTAAAGACACTCTGTGAATGGCTGCCTTCCGCAGGCTGCAAATTCTCTTCCTGGTTCTATTTTACTCAGTCTTTTCTTTATCTTGACATGTAGGTCATAACCAACATACATTTGTAGGCAGCACAAGCTTGAGATGGATAACTGCTTTGCTGAGTGTGATAATCAGGATAGAAAAGTGTATCCGTAGGGAGAACTAAGATATTAAGCCATGGGAGATAAAAATGTAACCCTTTAAAAATGTCATAAAAGACCGTGATACTCAAGTTATCCCAAACTAAGATGTAATGTTGCTTGAGCACTAACCCTGTGCTAAGTGCTACTTTAAGCTCTTTTCATGTGCTATCTCTTAAAATCACAGAGGCTCTTTGGAGTAGGTACCATGTAGAGTTTCCCTTTACTTGTAGGAAAACTGAATCACAGAGACTTCTTTTTTTAAAAAAATTCTTTTTTGTGCAGTCTTATGGCTTGTAAATGAGCTTATTTGGCTTATTAAGGTTACACCATAATGCAAGTTGCAAGAAGCTGAAACAATAGTCATATCAACAAAAAACAATGCATTTAGGTGAGAATTGGCATGAATGTCCACTTGATGGCATACAAATTTTAATGTTTTTATTCGTACACTGAGAGGTCTTGACAAATCAGAGAGCAAGCGGAGAAGAATACATCTAAAGGGATATTTAGAGGAACACAAAGATGTTGAGACTGGAGAAGAGGAAATTTCAGGATACGGTTGTATTGAATATGGAAGTTAGGGTTAAACTCTTCCGCAGACTTCAGGGAGCAGACCTAAGCTGTGGATGGACACAGAGAGGCCGTTTCTGTTCAATACAACCTATTCCACTCTGTGAAGACCAAGTCTGCCAACCAGCGTAATGGATCTCTTTCTGTTAGACAGTCTCCAAGCGGAGGATATTTCCATCAGGGAGACTGAGCCATTAGGGGATTTCTGCACAGGTGGGAGAATCCACTGGGGACTACCAACCCTTTCCAACCTCAAGAGACTGACTACCAGTTCAGTCATCAGATGTCGTGCCAAAGGGCTAATGATAAACTGGGCCTAAGATCTGCATGTCTCACTGAAGAAGCAGCCACAGCTGGGGATGGGGCGAGCCCTAGAACCAACCTGGCTCAGTCAGGTGCTCTTTCTTGGGATTAGGCAGGCAAAATTTCTACCACTGAGTCACCAATGCTCCAGCTTCATTCTTGGGATTTGGAATTGGTGATCTTTCTGGAATTGTGGGGGCTGCTGTGTTCGTTTCCACGCTGTTGTGGGGAACCTGAAAACACTGAAAGGTACAGCAAAAGATGCATGATGTGAATGCATGATAGAATGTGGAAATGAGAAATGACATAATTTAAAGGAAGGAAAGAGAGAGCAAGAGAGAATGAGATTGGCTGCCTTAATTCCTACTGGCTCGCAAACTCTGATTCCCATTCCTCATGCAGGACTGGAATTGCTGGTTCTGGGTCCAGGGAGATACTGTTGATGCTTCTACTTAGTTATCATTATTTTGCTCCAACAAATATGAATAGGTTTTAATAATTTGCTGCCCAAAATTCTTTCACTCTTGACAATTCTTTTTAGATAAGTGACTCTTCTTTCTTGGTATCAAAAACTTACTTTCACTGTCTTCAATTGGCTACTTAATAGTGGCAAGTCATTACGGGTACATATTTTCTCCCAAGATATAATGGTTATAATTAAGTGATTCAAAAGTACTTTAGAGCAGAAGGGCCAGGGCTATCCAAATGTCAGACTAAATTATAAAGTGAGCAGAACTAAAATGCCACAGGATGTAACCATCCATAATTTATGAGTAGCCAGATCAGATCAGTCCATAAAAGAACTGGAATAATTTTTTCATGGTTTCATATGTTTTTTATTAAAAGATATATCTGAGTAACAGTGAAACATTGAAGATACACAGAATTGCAAGAGTGAAGCCTCATCACATACCCCCGGAAGCCCACATTTTGTATAGTGCGCTGGGGGAAATGTCATTAGTTGAGGCACTCCTTTATCAGCCTATGGGAATCTGGGCCATGAATATTTTACATGGGACATTGGTTCTCAGGAGGCTTCCATGCTGCTGTGCTTGCTGTGGAGGAAATCTCATGTTTCTTCCAGAAGAGACACCCTCTGAGAGGTGGATGCAAGAGAAATCCTCAGAGGCTTTGAAGCACACCCCTGTCTGCCAAGAATAAATTCAAATGTGGGGTTGTTTTAAATGAGTTTATGTGACAGAAACATTTACAATCATGTTGCTGAAAATGTTTGCATTGCTGGGTCTATGTGGCACATAGGATACAGACCAGTGAGCAGAGAAATGACTTGCTGGGTAGGCTGGACATTGCAGATGAAGTGTTTGTTGGAAGTTTGTGCACCCCAGCTGTGGGTGGCCCCACCAGCTGACAGCATTCTCAGCTTCAGCATTGATAAGAAATACGCTGAGATACTTGCCATCATTAAGGCTCCAGATTATTTTCTAGGTGTGTTAAACCTCTAGCCATACTGTAGCTCATGGAGTTTGACCTGTGTTTCTCTTAAAGTTCAGACCAGGTACAGGACCGCTGTCCTGGACACTTAGAGAATAGACCCGTTCTAGCGAGCTAACAGTAAAGTATGTTGTGCAAAGTAAATTTCACTTCTCTATTGATTTACTTTCTAGAATTTAGAGACATGTACTCTGAAAACAAACTCACTAACTGTTTGGCGAGCAGATGCCCCGGGCAGTCTCCACTGCAGTCCCATCGTGGAGTCTTCCCAACACCATCACTCACTGATGCAGGCGTAGGATAGTAGTTAGTTCACCTTTGGCGCCTGGGTTTTACTGAATGTGATCTCCTTGTGCCTGAGCTTCTCCTACATCCGTGTACCTTGGCTCTGTTTCCCTTATATCATAACCATCTCTTCCAAGCTACAAATCTTCTTATGCTATCCTCATGACTTTTTCCCTTCTTTCTTCTTTAATTTGCTCTATTTATGGTTTGAATTCACTCTTATGTATATTTTTTAACCATGATGTCATATACAAGTTCAAATCTCCTCAGACATCATGGCTGTGATGGTAAGTAGAATTCCCAACAGGTATATGGGCCTAAAAGGTGTTGTAAAATTAAACAAAACAGGAAAATAATCTGTGAGAGATATATTTGCAACCAAATAAGTTTACCAGATTAGATCTGTACTTATTTATAAGATATCATCAATGAACTAAGGGAAAATGTGTTAGAATTCACTAAAATAACACTTTCCCTTTACAAAATTGCATAAAATCACTTTTGTTTTTCAACACATTGTTTTGAGTCTAGGTAAACATGAGTTAATAATTGTCCTTTGATCAGTGAAAATTATCTTTTCTTCATGGTTGGTTTTGGAGGTACAGAGACCTTGACATGCTGAAATTTGTGCCTAAAGCTTCTATTTGGTTAGTAGTATTAAACACATCCTCCCTTTGCCTGTGAGGCAAAGTGAATATTTTGAGAAATGAGGCGAAGTGACTTCTGATGTTAACTAGATTCATCAGAGCTATAATACCAAGATTCCATTTGTTTTTTCTGAATTTTAATAAGTAGCAGTGGGGTTTGTTCCGTTTCTCTATTTTCAAGTTTTATTATATGCATCTGGTGAGAATGATAAAATTTCTGTAGTTGTAGAGGCTTACCATTTCAAAAATTTAGTTAAACTCATTATGATGTGCCTAGATATTCCCTGCATCTAGCTCCACTGTGTGTTGTGTTGTGTCCTGTATGTATTTAATGAGGTACGGTCGCTTCTCAGAGTAGGAAACTCTCTTGCCATTGTCTTCTTGGTTCTCACTGACATCTCTTTGACAAAGATGTCCTGGGCATTAAGCTCTGCTTACTGCTCTAACAACAGCCATTGCTTCCATTATTGAGGGCCTAACATATGCCAGACACTGTGTTAAACACTTCACTTGCGGGACCTCAGTCAGTACTCTGCTTTGTCACAAATGGGGGAACCAATGCTCAACAGGTGAATTAAGATTGTCAAACACACAGCTAATGGTCAGTGATAGAGCAGGAACTTAAAATTAGCTCAGTACCTTCCAGGGCTCACACTTACATTTTTTAAAATTTTTTTAAATTTTATTTTAAAGGACAAAACCCAATGAAACAAAACATGATGAATCCAATCAAAACAAAGCAGTGAAATTGGTGCAGAACTTCAAAGCAGGATAACAGGAAAACGACGATGGCTACCACGGCATATCTTGCCATCTTCACAATAGTTGTCCATTTCATCAGGTATAGCAAAATCAAACTAAAACAAAACAGAATAAACCAATCAAAATAGAACATTGAATAAAGTAAAACAATTAATCTGAACAAAACCAAACAGCGAGAACAGTATTGTATTTCAAAAGCAAGATAGAAGGAAATGTCTCGTATTTGCTATATTGCATGCTGTCATCCTCCCAATAGATGCTCAGATCACTGACCCCAGGCAGCGCCCATACTTATAATAACTTTTCTCAACTACTTCTTTCTGTGCTTATCTATTTTTTTACAAACATTGTACTAAAATATAGTTGACATATACAAAGCATGTATATATGGCTCATGTATGTATGAGTTTGGAGATAAGTATGTGTTCATGAAGCCATCACTACAATCTCCACAGTAAATATACCCATCACCTGCAAGTTTCTTTCCACTTTCTATTTGCTATGTTTTATATGTGACAAGAGTAAGTAAAAGAAAATCCACCCTCAGTTGAAGATTTTAAATCTACTGCAGGCGCTATGCTATATAATAGATCTCTAGGGCTGGTACAACCCACATGTTAGAAACATCACAGCACTTGACTAGTATCTCTCTCTTTCCCCTCCCCCACTCCCCAGTGGAAACCCCCAGTCCATTCTTTGTTTCTATGAGCTTGACTATTTTGCATTTTTGAAGAACTTCCTTGCTGTTTCCCACAGTGACTGCACCAATTTACATTCCAACCATTAGTGTGCAAGAGTTCCCCTTTCTCTACATTCTCAAGAATGTTTGTCAACTTTTGCTTTTTGATAGTAATTATCCTAACTTGATTACCATTCAATACCAGAGATGTCAGATACCTCCACATCCAGGTAAACACACTGCAAATTGTCAAAAGAAATCATTTGATCAAAGATGTTGGTTTGAAGCGATTTTGATAGAGTATAGACCATAGCCACATTGAAATTTCTCTGTTTCAACACACCAAGAACACAGTAGGCATTTTTTTTTCTAGTGGATTTCATGGTAAACCTGTCATGTATCATTAATTTAAGATAAGACAATTGCAACTCAAAGGGGAACTTTTTATTTCTAGTATATTCTATAAATGACCTCCTTGATTAATAGCCCTGTTTATGAAGAATAGAAATCCAGGGTATTGCTCAAGATAGCAATATAGTTCTTATCATCACTCTTCAGGTATTTCCCAAACTACCCCACTTACCTGAATCACCTCCTTTGGTGACTTGTTCACTTAACCTTTATTTATATCTGAGAATTATTATATTCAGGATATATAGCCTCAGCACATGGGATGTTTTTTCCTAAAGTGGGGCAGAGGTATTCATTTTTCTTAGGAATAAATCTTGTGATCTTTGTATTGCAGGTTACGGTATTTGCAATCTTTGAGATAAACCCTCAGCTGGAATATATCAACAAAGGTCATGATGTGGTCCAGGGGACTCTGTCATGAGAATTACATCACTCAGTTACCAGGTCAGAGGATGGGAAAGCTGTAGCAGTAAGGTGTGTGGGAGCCATAGGCCAGCTACATGACCATCAGTTTGGGCTCTGAAAAGTGGAAATTAAATTGATTGATATGCTCATTCAAAAAGCAAATGCCTCTGGGAGTGTCAAGATTTCTCCTTAGAGGAAATAAACTTTGTCTCAATATTGTAACAAGAAATCATCTATTTTGAAACATAGCAACAGTCTATCTTAGAATGTTATGGACCCCCTCTCAGAACATTTTATTACCTAAACTTTTTTTATATTGTTCAAGGGTAACAAGTTTTAATATTTTTGGTAAAACTATTTAAGTACAGTGTTGTAGATTACTAATAGGAAAAAAAAAAAGGCCACAGATGCCTTGCGTGCTTGTATACATACGTCATACCTCTGTCACATGAATTTTCTGCTCTTCTTGTCAAGAGTGAGGCCATTTTCTCATTTACTTAAATCTGAGTGGCTTGTGGCTTTTTTGACCACTAGAACGGGGGCAGAAGTAATAGTTTCTGGGCCCTCCAGTGCCAGTTGATGCCTCTGCTGCCTGTGATGTCACCTGGTTATCCTACAAACTTATGAGCTATAAACTTGTCATCATAAACCTTTAATTTGGATACGCTTTTATGAACTAAGAGCTAACAGTGATGCATAATGTCAGCCTGATACACACAAACACACACCCACACACAGATGTGCTTTGAAAACATAAATGTGTTTTTCTTAGGGGTGGAATTATAGGTGATTTTAATTATCTTTTTATAACTTAATATATTTTCTAATAAACCTACATTATTTTAATAAGATTAATAATTAATGATATTCAACTAGTACTTATTTTAATAAAGTGATCATTGTTTCAAGCAACTAATTACTGATTAGGCAACTCAATCACTTCCCCTAGTAGGTCCCCAGAACAATGTATTCCGGTTATCACTTGCTGTCTCCAAATCCGAGCAGCAGAGTTCCATAGCCATCTTAGCGTGCTCACAATTTCATGCATCAAGAATTAAACTGGGCTTCTTGAGGGCTTCTTAATGATTGAGATCTCAGCTAAGGTTCTTGATATCAGGAGGTGGCTGGAAGCTCGAGTCAGGTCATAGCCCAAGGCCGTGGTTCTAGCAATAAGCTGGGTCCTTCGGGATGGGTTCTGTAGTCATTTCTGATGCCAGGGCTGGTTTTTGGTATCTTTTCATGGGTTCCCACACATGCCCCGTGTGAGCAGCAAGGCAGCCTCCGACCAGCTGGAGTTCTTACGTGCTCGTTGGCTTCACACTGAGCCAGCACGTGTGGAAGTCTCCTTGGCTATGAAAATTTGTATGTGGCTCCTTGAGGATACAGATTCTTCTTGCTGAAGACCTGTGAACTACAAAAACAACCTATTTGTCTTTTTCTTTTTCTTTTTTTTCAAATTCATTTATAAAAACAATTTATACCTACACACACTCAACGTTTAATAGTAAGAAAGCATGACATAATCACAGTAAACACTTTCATCCTAAAAGGGAAGGGAAACAGCCACAGAAATTCTGAAATCTAGCCTTGTATGTGTCTTTCAATTCTTTCTTCTTTGGTGATAAATATTCTTTGATTAAAGCGCATTGCTACTTCCTGGGAATGACTGTTGCTCTAAAAGTTCCTCCTCTTTTGTGGTGGAATGGGAAAAAAATCAGGCTTCCCTGGGTTTGATTCCCGGCTGAACATTTACTAGTTTCATGCAAGTTACTTTTTGTTCTAGACCTTCATTCATTATCTTCTAAAAGGAGTGAAGACCATGGAGTCAGGCAAAGTTAAAGCAACAAGTGAAGCTGATTCAGAGCTGGGTGCAGGCGAGCCAAGGGTAGTAAGGCCGTTGGCCTAGAGCGCTGGGTGAGGGGCAGTTTTATAGTGGTATCTAAGTAAGGAGGGGTCCAGCGGGAGGAGCGGAAAAGTTTTAACCTTGGAATGGAAGGAGCCTTGTAGGCTTGTGTGGTATCTGTGCTTTGCAGGGGTAGCTGTGTGGGGTGGTTCACTGCTTGTGCATCTCCTCCTGCAAGTTCTGGCTTCTGATCTCTATGTCTCTGCAAATGTGGGTAACGCTTCTGCCTTAAAAGTTGTATTCTTTTCTGTCCAAGTGAGGGTCTGATAATGGAGAAATCTATAGAACTGAGTAACAAATTTTGATATGAAGCAAAGAATTGTTGAATGATGGACTGTGATTGCGAAAAGGAATTTTTGAGAAAACTGTGGTTACCAAAAAAGGATACCGCCATCTTCAGGAAAGATCTTGCCTTGGGGTCATTCACTGTGTGCTGATCTTCAGCCTTGGCTAAGAACGTTTTCTCAGGGCTTACAATTTACAGTGTAGCTTTCTTCTTCCATTTTTTGTAAAGAAGCCACTGTGAACCAAATTTCAGGTGTACAGAATGGCACTAAAATTTGACTTGACTTGGCTGAAATGTTTGACTCTGCCGTCTGGCTCAGAGTTGAGCAGTTCAGAAGATTTAGCAGTCTCAAGACCTTGTCTGTGATCTTGAGATTACCACACTATGACAAGAAGATGCATTTAATGTCAACTACTGAGAAGGCGACAGCATGCACATCAAATTAGTGTGGTTTTCTTTTCTGGTAAAAATTCCTACTTGAAAAGGCATAAAATACATTCCGAAGCACAATGTTTGGAACTTTAGACTAGACAATTGTACGGAAATTCCACTGCTTTCATAAATATGTGCTCATGGACAGCAAGGGAAATCAGAAAGTTGGAAAACTCCATTCCAAGTTCAATGCTGACGAGTTTATTCTGGTCATTTTTCCTTCTGGACTCACGCTGGGTGAGAGTCACCCGTTGCCAGCATCCACGGCAGGCACCATCGCTTTGTCACGCTGTGGTCTCCTTCCCTGTACCAGTCATCACCAGTCTCTCCCACTGCCACGCTCTCTGGCTTGCTTTGTGTTCTCACTTCTGACAGCTAGCATCAGGCTCTCCTGACTCTGTTTACAGGCTGCTGCCTTCTACTTTGTTCATATGTAGTAAAAAACAAAGTACTGTATCTGGAAGTTTACATCCTTTTAGGGGCAGCCAGCCTCTCCCCAGTGGCTGCCTAGTCCAAGCGCATAAATTCTCCAAGGACATCTCTGAGGAGTGACCTCTACTATCTCTTGACCCTAATCCCTTCAGGATTAGGCCAAATGGTTCTATAGGGGTTTGCTCAGTATGCTACCTTGTTTCTGGAACTCCTTTCCTTCATGGTCCTCCTTCCTTATGACTCTATTGGTTTTTCCAGAGCAAACTGTCTATCAAATTAACTGCATATAAACTCTCATCTCATTATAGCTAGGATACAGAATCCGTGTTTGCCCCTAGGGAACTTACCCTACTGATAGTGTGTAAGATGCCAAAATTATCTTAGAGAACCCATTCTATTTCTCATTAAACAAACAAACAAACAAAAAAACATGGGTTAAGTAATCCTAAAAAAGTTCTTTTGCACTCTAGGCTTTGAGAATCACTAAAATGAATATATCTGGGTCCTTAATATCTGGGTCTGATACCCTTAAATATAGATATATGGAGAATTCTACAGGGTTCTGATTAAAGACTTCACATATTTCATTATGTTTTAATATTTAGCTTCTATAATTTGAAATATTAGTAGATTTGTTATTACTGTTGGGAAGATCAAATAGAATTTTATGAGAAGATCAATTTCTAAAAACAGCAGGGCAGTTATATGTATGCTCAATGGTGAAATTAACGTATATGTTTTAAAATCATTTATTCATAATGTATATATTGAATATGTTCTATATTCCAGATATTCTCTTTAATTATTTGACATGTATTAAATGTATATATGAATAGGATTCAGTGTGATATTTCCACACTTGCACATAGCATGCACTGATCAAATCCAACCTTCCTTTAAACACCTTCCCCTGAGCCCCACAGCCATCTCAACCTCTCTTAATCACTATTCTATATTCAGGTCAACATTTTAGTTCCACATATGAGAGAGAACAGGTGACATTTGTCTTTCTGTGTCTTGCTTATTTTACTTAGCATAATCTCCTCTAGTTCTAGCCATTTTTATGCAAATGACAGAATGTCTTTCTTCCTTTTTAGGGGAATAATATTCCCTTGAGCATGAGTATACCACATTTGCTTCATCCATTCATTTGTTGGTAGTCACCTATGCTGATTCCATGTCTTAGCTATTGTGAATATTGTTGCAATAAACATGGATATGCAAGTACCTCTTTGGTATGTTCATTTCCATATATCTATATCTATATCTATCATTTATATCCAGAATATCCAGATGCTATCTCAGTATGGTACCTCATTATCATATGCATATATCCAGAACTAGGATAGCTGGGTCATATGGCAGTTCTTTTTTTAGTGTTTTGAAAAATTTCCATACTCTTTTCCATAGTAGTTATACTAATTGGCATTTTAACCAACAGTGCATTCAAGTTGCCTTTGCCCTACATCTTTGCCAACATTTATTATTTTTGCTTTTGTGATAATACCCATTCTACTGGGGTGAGATGGTATCTCACTGTGGTTTTGATTTGTATTTCCCTGTTGGTTAATGATATCAGGCAGTTGTTAGCTGTTTTTATATCTTTTGAAAAGCATCAATTCAGACGATTTGCCCATTTTTAAATTAGATTATTTGAGCTTTTGTTGTTGTTGTTTGAGTTTCTTATGTATTCTGAATATCAAACCTTTGTCAAATGAATCATTGGCAAGTATCTTCTCACTTCCTATATCCTGTCTGTATGTCGTTTCCTTTGCTGTGCAGAAGCTTTTATATCTCATTTGCTTTTTTTTTTTTACCATTGATTGAACTCAAAACCTCGCTTTTGCCAGGCAGGCGCTTATGCCACTGAGCTAAATCCCCAGCCCCTCTCATTTGCTTTTGTTTCCCACACTCTTTCTGTTGATTGCACCTGTGTGTTGAAATGTTACTCCCTATGTTTTCTTTAAGGAATTTCAGGTCTTACATTTAAATCTGATTCATTTTGAGGTGATTTTGTCCAGAGTGAG
>RJWM01033372.1:0-20854 GCA_004363535.1 Dasyprocta punctata
CCCGCATACTGAAACACCCTTCATCTCTGTGGTTTAGAGCAACGCAGTTTTTCCTGTTATATGTCAGCAGCTGCTTAACTCTTCTGAAGTCTTCTTAGTTCTTCTCTGTGTCTTTTCTCTGCAGACTCTAGCAATGGAAAAGCGCCTGCTTCTGAAGCACCTATTTCAGCCTCAGAGGGGAGCAGCAAGGGGCTGAGAGTCTCTGCTTGACCATGGTGCCAGCAATCGTCGGTATGAAGCAAGCCACTTGGTCAAAGTTCATTTACTGAGAGTTGACAGGTGTTCTCCACCTACTGGGGCCAAGGCTGGAGCATGAGAGTCGATGTCTGTGATGTTTACAGTTAACGCCAGGAATCATTATCATATGTAAAATACTGAAAATTGATTGCAAATTGTGTTAGTAACATTTTTGCTTCTATAAAAAACCTCACGTTTTATAACTTTATAAAGAAAAAATATTATTTAGCTCCCAATTTGAGGCAAAGATCAGGTGGCCTCATTGATTCCACTTCTAGAGTAGACTTAGTGGGGGTACCACACCAGCAGGAGCAAGGGAGGGCCCGGGACTCGAAGACAGACAGGAAGCCATAGAGGAGCCTCTCGGGGGTAAGGCTGAGTCTGCCGTGACGACTCAGTCTCATGAAACCAGGAGATAAACAGTCCCTTCATGGACCATGCTACAGATGACCGAAGACCTCCCGCTAGACCCTGTCTCTTACAGTTTCTGTCATCTCCCACATGATCTCACGGGGGACAAAGCCGCCAACACATGAAAACTTGGGCTCCAGACTGCGTCCAAATCATGGCAGAATTCCAAGCTTTTGGTTAATAGCTTTTGACGCCAAGATTTGATAGTCTATTATCTGAAAACTATTTGTAATACAGATAGGTCTATGTGGTTTTTAAAAATTATTATTATAACTAAGTTCATTGGTACATTTTAGGAATACATAATGATCACACTCATTATAGGGAATTTGTGCCGGTGCGTGGTATAACTTGATTCCTTTTTTTCTTATTACTCTACCCTCCCTTCAACTCCTATTCCCCTCCTTATGTACAAAAGCTTTGTTTCCACTTTTTCTTCCTTTTCTCATCATTTGTAAGTGAATATTATCTACTAAAAAGTGATTAAATGCACCTTATAGCTCTTTGGTTTTGGGAAAAATATTTGATGCTTCCAAAATATTCTACCACATGCATATAAAAGGGATTTTTAAAATTAAATGAAGAGAATGTACATGAATATAAAAAAACTGGAAATAGTTCATACTGATCCTTGTTGACATTATTATTGTTATTTTCTATTTATAAAGTGTCATAGTTCATGACCATGGTGCAGAGGAAAGGACGAGAGAGTACTCAGAGTCCAGACCCAGTTGAAGGCCTCTAAGAAGGCCCTGAGGGGCTGCTTTAACTACGATTCCTCAGCGTGAGGGTCTCAGGAAAATGATAACCAGGGTTGAAGCTTCTGTGGTTTTTAGTGATAGAACCAGGAAATAAGGATAAGGAATAAAATAAGGACATCTATGCAGGAATTCATGTAGGGGACAGGGGAAGGACACGACAATGACAGGGTGGTTTGCTACATGACTGATCTTAGGGCCAATCTAAATAATAAATCGGAATATCAGGAGCATGAGGGACCAAGCACACATTCCTTAAGGAAATGTGTTTTGATCTTATTTGGATTGTGGCTCCGTGGGCAATCTTTTTTTTTTTTTTTTAAGAGAAAATAGATACAGAAGATAGAAACAAAAATCAAAAAAGACAGACAAACAAGAACAACAGATCTGATACGATAACATTGTAGGTTTACACATTGAGGTGGTTGAAGTTTGACAGTAGTTACAATATTGCATTTCATTACCTTCATAGGGGTTGGTCATATTGACAGATATAGACATGTAAGATTTATCAATTCAGCTATATTAACTTTTTTTTTTCAATAGCTATTGTATTTAGCAATACAGATTTTTAAAACTGTCTTATTTATGCATATTTATAAATTTATGTCTTTTTTCTTTTCTCTTCCTTCCTTCCTTTCCCCTTAGAATACCTCTTGTTATCATGGGCAATCTTTTACTCTGTCACCCTGCATTCTGAAAAGTTTTGGTCTTGTGACCCCAAAAAGTCCCTTCTGTCTGTGTATCCATCTCCTACGTATCTCTGTACAACACTTTCACAATATTGTTATGGGAATATATGTTTGATACTATTTTACTAAGTGAAGAATGAATAGATAGATAGATAGATAGATAGATAGATAGATAGATGAGAGACGTAGATCATAAAGTGTTTCATCCATAAAACTGATTTTTTTAAAAAAAATCAAATTATGATACATAAAAATGTACCAGAAGACAACAACCTGTTATATAATATATTGGAAATGGCAAAATACATGCTTTTTAGAATCTGATAATAGCCATATTTCCAGGGTTTGATGAAGAAAGAAATATTAGAAAGGAAAAATAAGTTCAAAACATCTTGGATGAGAGAAAAACCTCATGGTTAAGTTAGAAGTCATGTGATCTCAAAAAATACATAATTTCCAAAGAAATAGATTATGTATAATTAATAAATTATTAGATAAATTTTAACAAAACTATAATAGAACTAGATACAATTCAAAAGTTTTGTGAATTCCACAACCTTTAATATAATCATGTATCCTCATCAATTGCTTTAACCTACAGAAATTGCAAAGCATTGTCATGTTCTTAGTAGGAACATGTGCTGTTCAGACTGAAGACCCTGAGAATTTTGGAGAAGATAAAATTTGCGGGATATCTAATGAATCCTTTTCTGTTACTCAAAAAATGTTTCAGCTATTTTGTTCTCTTTCAGATTTTAACTGATAAGAAGAGATCTGCCCACATTTTAGAAGGACTCCATTGTACTTTACTGATTAAAATATTAAGGTCATCCAGAAACATCCTTTCAGAATTACCAAGAACACTGCTTGACTGGGCACCATGTGATCCAGTTAAGATAACACATAAAGTTATCCATCACAGAAGGAAGAAAAGCAAAAGTGCACATCTGCTGGTTGTCAAGTATTCCCAGAGACTTTGTAAACACATGTTCTTTAATCTCATTAGCCAATGACTGATGACCATCCTCTTTAATTTCATTAAACAGAACTCAGCCATATGCCCACACAAAACTGCATGATAGGTAAATTGAGTACAGTACTTTAGATGAACTTACTGTATCTAAAATAAAAAAAATCTGATAAGCAAAAAGGAAGAATAGATACTGGGTGGGCAATTAGCAGAGTCGGACCCACTAAATTATTTACGGAGTAGCATTAGTCTATGAAGCAGATGTTGGCATATTGTATGTCTTGGTTACTTTTCTCTTGTTGCTGAGACAAAACACCTGAAGGAAATGAAGGAAAGAAAGATTTATTTAGCTCACTGTTTGTGGAGGTTTCAGTCCATAATCAGCTGGCCCCAAGACAGGGTGGCATGGCACAGGGGCAACACTTCAAGGCAGCAGCCAGCAAAAGCAGCCAGAGCAAAAGGAGGGGAGAAAAAGCCTCTTCTCCTCCCTTATATTGTAAGCAGTCTCCCCCAACCCTGCCCAGAGTGAATGTAGCAATCATATCAGCTCTGCCAAGACCTCCTCTTGAACAGGCTGAAGATATTTACAAAGTCAGGGTCCTGGCTCCCTGCTGAATCTCTTAGTTAAACTTATAAACTTCTCAGGTTGGCACACTGTATCAACCATAAAATTATGTAAATCAGATATTAAAAAATAAATATTCCCCTAATTTCTTCAAATAGTGACCTAAAGATTTGCAATTTAAGAAAATTGGATTGAAATTTTAACATTACAAAGAGAAAAGGTCAGGTAAGATGCAAAGGTTACTAGCCAGCCAGACTTTTATTTCCATATAAATTCACTTCATTCCAAGACAACCAATGCCCACCGTTCAGGACAAGGGAATCTTGAAAGAGTAATTGCAATGTTGTAATTACTACATTTGACAAATACATGAGTTGTTCAGTTAATTAAATTTTCACTTGCCTTTTTTGCACATGATCCAGAAAGTGTTGTACAATTCCTCTTTCATATGTACGTCATATATATGATATATATATATAAATATATATATATATATATCCTTATTTTAAAAATTAAGGATCTAGCATATAAAGTTAGGTATATAGCATAATAATTAAAGGTTAACTACTATGGATGGCTGCCTAGCAGGTAGATTGTGTTTTCCATTGTTCATAGAAACTACTCTGCACTACAGCATGCAGAATAATTATTTTTAAATATCTTACATTCAATTATAACTATTACCTTTTATTTTTATTTTATATTAATAGAACCAAAATTTAGCCTCTTCTTGAAATTTCTCTGAATAATAAGCAATACTTATTATGTGATATAGGACAAATGAGGTAAGAAAATATGCGAGTGGATGTATGTACTGAAATTCACAGCAAGGATTTTATGTAGTGCCTGAATTTTGAATATTAATATGGGACTATTGAGACACACAGGATATGTAATTCAGAAGCTACTAAGTGCATGGATGTTTTTCACCTCCTCATTAACAGAGGTCACATGAATGTAAAACTTTCTGGGGAGTGATATTTTTCTGTGACTAATATAGCGTTCTAACAGATGGAAGGAGAGAGCAGTGCTTCTGATAACATTGGCAATATTACAAATATATTGATCTAGCTAAAATTTTATTCATAATATGGTTGAAAGGAGTTTTAAAGCATTTCAGCTATAAAGATAGGCACTGCAAGCAACAGCAATTACTCTGACCTACCCTTCCCCAGTCCAGCAAGGCCCCTGACCTGGCTCCTACCAGAAAAGTGTACATAATTTCCAAACCGTTAGTGTTGTAATATCCTTATATGCACATACATATGTCATTTTTTGGTTATTTTCTAGGATTAAAATTAAATGAGTAAATAGGTTATCTTTTTTGCAAATGAAACTAAGAAATTTTCATATGTGCTTATGTAGACATTAACATAGTTTATCATTCATTTTTTAGCCACTTGGCATTTATAAAGTGAAGTAATGTAGCTTGTTTAATTTTCTTCAGTGACACGTATAGTGCAAACTATACGTATTTTTTTATGTATACATTCATGAATGTAATAGTATTGTCATCTTTGTAAAACTACAACCAAATGTTATTTTACTTTAAATAAGTATCTTTGATTAGATTTGTGTTTTCAGTATTATATAGTTGAGGTTTATCTATATTGACATATACAGCTGAGTGGCATTCCTTTTGTGCATACTATAATGTTTTCACCAATAATTTGTATGGTAATCATTTAGATTATTTCCAGTATTTTACTAGAAAATCATGTTGAAAATTCTAGTGTTGTCATGATTTCTTAAATACTTAGGTTAAATTTATATACTTAGGTAAAATTTCTATTGTGATACACACTTAGAATTGCATTACAAGACAATAGTGTGACTTTCGCTTAATAAATACTGGCAAATTTTTTCCTAGTTCGGTAAATTCTTAATTTGAAGTTCTGTTAGCTCTATAGGAATTTTTATTTTTGCTCATGCCAAGAAACAGTGCTGTTAGATGTTATTTTTTTTCAGTTTTAAGAATTAAAGATGATATTCAATATAGTCTTAATTAGCAAAAATTGACAGTTTTTCATATTTAATTAGTTATTTGGTTTTTCACTCCTATGAATTATGTTTCATATTTTTTCTTTGTGTTCTACTCAAGGTTTTGGTTTTTTATCCTTGCACAGTATATGGGCATTCTTTGCACACTCTATGAGCATCAGATGTCACAATTTTGTATATTTTATTTCTTCTCTCAGTTCTTGGAGCGCATTTTTTTTCTTTTCTCTCTTTTGTTCTTTTTTTTCGTATTGGGAATCAAACTCAGGACTTCATGCCCTCCGGGCAGGCGCTGTTCACCTGAGCTGTATCCCCAGCCCTAATTTCACATTTCTTGCAGTGTTTTTGTTCTTAAGCAAAGACTGAATAATAGTCTAGTCGAAATAAGTTTCCTAAAGCATTTGTGGTTCTTGAATCTTGTTTAGGAAATAATTCCATTCCTAAAGGCCATTAAATTCTCACTCACAAAGTCTTTAAGCATCTGATAGTTTTAATTTTCACATTGATGCCATTTATGTGCTCCTAGATTAAATTTCTACTCAAGTATGGATATGTTTCTGGCATGTATTATCTTCTGTTAATTTATTTTAAAGTCTCTGTACCATTGCTTCTGGCCTTGATTATTGGAGTAGTACTTCTATTAGTATTATCATAATAAGCTGTAATATCCAGTAGGTGACCATCTCAGACATGCAGAGATGCAATAGGCAATCCTTTAAAATATTCCTACTTATTTTTTGCATTTTACTCTTCTACACAAATATTGTAATCAAATTTTTCAAGTTCTCTTAAAACCATGTTGGAAACTAAGACTTGTATGGAATAATAAGATTAATCTGGGTCAGTATTGAGTTGTCCAATTCACAAACAAGTAAAATATGCATATGATGTATATTTGTAATCATATATGTACTTGTGAATATCCATTAATTTTCTAAAATCTATTCTGATTTCCAGTTCCCGTGTGGTATTTTAAGTACTTTTGTTATTGTAAGTATTTTATTACCTTTAAATTTTTGCTTTTATATATTTAAAATAATTGATATTTTTATTGATTTTATAACCAGATGCCTTGCTATTTTCTTGCTAATTCCAATAAAATGGCTATGGATTCTAAGGGGGATTGGGAAGAAAATTAACTTCAAATTGATGTTTTGTTTCAGTCTTTATATTATACCTTTTTATATCATACTATATATCTAGCACTTCCAGTTCAATTTGAAATAAGAACAGCAGTAGTTCTTTTCTAGAAGCAAGATATTAGTCAAAGTTTATGCTTGTCTTTAGAATTGGGGATGCTAAGCAGTTTAACCACTTGATATTGGATACATTGTTACCATAGTAGCTCAACAAATTTATTGGCTAATAGTGAGGCCAAGATTAAGGAAAAACTACTTAATATTGCTGTGTACCAACCATGCACTGTGTGTGAGCTCATTTTAAGATCTTTATAAAACTGAGTAATTGATAGCTGGCATTGATAAAAACATCTGACCTTGGAACTGGAACTCAGAGTTACATTCTAATGAATCATTCCTTAGATTAACTATACAGTTAAGTGATTAGGACTGATGATTTAATAGCATATATAGTTCACTGGATGGAGTGGGATATTTGGACTATGTACCATACCTCTCCTTATTTAGTGTAGAACTGTCTCCACAGTTCACATCACAAAACCCAGACTTTAAGTATGATTGAGTTGGGACTTTCAAAAATAAGTAAAGATGTACTACAAACAGTTTAAACAGCAAAGACAACTACCTTTGCAAAAATGGAAAAACTGCTCCAAAGTATTTGAATTTTATGTCACTACAAATGATAGACTTCAAATATCAAAAAAAAAATGACAAAAATTTTAAAACAGAAAGATCTTCAGGTTAAAACCCTTATTGGAAATCACCTGGTATGAGGACAGGAGATCATAAATGGAGCTGTGTCCAACCTGCTATCGCAGATGTCATGAACACGCTTTAATAATAAAACTAATGGCAATTAGTACTCAAAAGAAGATGAATTTACCATAGGTAAAACAAAGAAAACAAATGAGTACTGCTAAGCCCAGAAGAATTTTCATGGGCTGATACTGGAAGAAAAATGAGAAAGAAAAGTAGAGTCAATTGACAGCACTTCAGTAAATGGACTGGGGGCACCTGATCACTGATTGGAAGGAAGACATCTCAATCTTCAATTGGCAAACCCCCTCACCTAAGCAGATACCATGTGTCCTACTTTGGATGGTTATGAATTCACTATTGCAAGTTTAGGCCAGACTGTCACTAGAAAAATGTGCCAAATATTTGCATCTGTTAAAATGGCAAAAGTAAAACAGTGCACATACAAAGACTATGGTCTCCGTGTCTGATTCACAGAAGAGATAGAAGGCCAAACACTGTGATTAAAATTGAATGGTCTACTGGGTTTAAAGAAATCTTTTGACAGATTCTTCGGTACCCAGTGGACGAACTTGCTTGATAACAGGAGGGCAGTGTGAGAGAGACAGAGCTAAAATGTGAGTGGTAAACTGAGGCTGTGGTACAAAATATTTTGGTTTGATGACTCAGATTAGAAAGCAAGGAAAAGAAACACACTGTGGAGTTCTGTCAACGAGAGCTGATGGTTCAGTGGCTTAAGCACCTGCCTTGGCAGGTGTGAGGTTGTGAGTTCAATCCCCCATGCCGCAAAAAAAAAAAAAAAAAAAAAAAAAAAAAAAAAAAAAAAAAAAAAAAAAAAAAAAAAAAAAAAAAAAAAAAAAAAAAAAAAAAAAAAAAAGAAGTAAAAATTAATAAAGCTAGAGCTGAATGCACAATTGAATTGAATGGATATCAACAAAATGCTCAAAGGACAGGTGCCTTTCTACTCAGTTTTAACTGGTCACTTAAATGGGAAACGTAAGCACTGTCCAAACTTTTTCAAATCATACATATTAAGTATTAGTAAATTATTGGAGATCAACAAAAAACTTTTAGCTTTGTTGAAAAAGTCAAACTTTGTTGAGTGAAGAACGCCATCTTCATCGATTTGCTGCTGAAAGTTAGTGGGTTCTAAACACGAAGTATGGACCCCAGTGACTTCCATGAATTACTAGACGGCCTCTCAAAGAAAACACAGTTCTCATTACTCAAGAAATACAGTGGCTCAAAGACATTTCTGTACTGTGAGAAACTTAGTTGATTTCTTTTCCTTGTTACAGTCAGGTAAATATGTCAAAAGACAGGCCTGATTCATTTTTCATAGGCAAGACTACAAAGTATGTTTGCCATCCTTAAATGTTTAAATGTTTAAATTCTCTGGTGTAATGAAAACACTTGGTAGGTTATGATTCATCATCAAAACAGCTTAATTCATTGCATAGATCAAATCATGACAAAAAGCAAAGGGTATGTGAGAATTGTTATAACGCATGTTTCTAGGTGGGGTAGATTTATTTGGTCAGAGAAAATAAAGAGCCAGGCCAGTCAGTTAAAATTCTTCCATACAATTTGAGCTGGGCACACAGATACAGGGGTAAACTACTATTTTTGCTAAATCCTGTCCCTAAAAATAAGCACATTTGCTTTATGAAACATTTGCATTTTGAAGGCCATGTATATTTCACTTGAAATTTTGTTAGCTACTATCAACTGACAAGAAATAAATATGAATTTAAATTTGGAAATAAAAGGTTACTGGAGAAGGGTGTAGTTTAAGTAGTAATAGTAATGACACATAATGTCTTTGGGAGCTGACAATGTGAAATATATTTGGCTTACATACGTATCATCTCTGATGAAAGATCTGTTTGCATCTTTAGCCCATTCGCTAATTGGTAGAAAATATTTCTTATTTTTCTGCTACTAAGTTCTAGAATTTCTTTATGTATTTTTCTCCACATTATATAATTTGTTTTTAATTAATATATTATATGTAATATTTTTACCCAGTAATATTTCTATTATCAAACTCTTATCACTACTTTTCTGAAGAGCAGTTTTTTTTAATTTTTAGTAAGGTCTAATTTAGACAACTTTATGGTTTATGATTTTTTTTCTCATATAAAAAAATTTGCCACCGAATTGGTATTAGCATGTCAAAATATGATTGACTTATGTATATTAACTTGTATCTGCAACTTTGTTTAGTTCTAGGAATTTTTACTAGAGTGCTTGGGATTTTTTTTTTTTTTTGTACTGGTAATCAAGCTCAGGACCTTGTGCTGGTGAGGCAGGCACTGTGCCACTGAGTCTTGATTGTTTAGAATCTTTTAGTAGACAAGCACACCAAAGATGTTTGTATTTTTCCTTGACAGTCTGAAATGCTTTCCATTCTTTTTCTTGCCTGAACCCATTTTCGAGGTCTTCCATTGTTACACAGAATACAAAGGGGAAGAGAGAATATCTGCGATTTTTTCCCAGTCATAGGTCATTCAGTTTCCCATCAATATGTCAATCTTTTGTATGAGTGAATTATTAGTTTAGTAATTTTCTGCCAATTTTTTCTCTCAGTTAATGAGAGAGGAATCCATAATGGTAGACTTGTTTATTTCAGATTAAGCCAGTGACAGTGTTTGGGACGGGGCTGAGTTGCCCGAGGTGGTTTTATCAGTGTGTCCTCAGCTTGGTTTTGGGTCTTGTGCTGTCCCTTAGAGGGAATCTGCTGCTCTTTTCTTTATACTCCATTCTCGCTCACCTAGCGCTGAGAGGGAAGCGGTATTCTCTGATAGCTTGTGTCCTGCGCCTCACACCAGTGGCCTTCACTCCGCACACCTCCTAGGTCGTGATGGACCAGCGCATAGGCTTTTTCTTCCTGATTCCTTCCCACAGCTGCCGTGAGTTTACATCAGACACCTAAGGTGAAAGGTTTCCACTGCTACTTCTGCTAAACATCAAGGCTTTTCTCCATGGAGAGGATAAAGCAGGGGGATCCAAGTGGGGCGTCAGCCATGTCTGTCCTTCTCCTCTGTGGGGAGCATCAAGAGGGAACTTGCGCAGGTTTGTGTCTTCCTTGTGAACTTCTGGGAAGGTTCGTGTAGGGAAATTATCAAGGGAGTGGAGACCCGCTTGTGTCTGTGAGCCCCGGTGGCCCCACACTCTCAGCCCAGCCCACAGCTGGCTTTATCAATTGGTTGAATAAATGAAGTAGATGATTTTTCCTAGCTTTATATCTGGCAGCATCCATTTTAGGTTAAAAAAAAAAAAATCCTGTTTGTCCCAATAGTAGCACTGCCAGATAAACACGATCATTCAAACATATGTATTTATGGCATAGCTTCTTTAGAACATTTTTATACTAGGAATTCATTTGTTACTGAAATTCAAATTTAATTAAATATCTTACATTTTTAGTTGCTGAACATGGCAAGCCTAACTAGAAACATCCTGATTTTCCAGATTTTAGGATATGTTGTTGTCCTCTATACTTAGCTTTCTGATGCAGTTAAGAAAAGTTGTTAATTTGTGAATTGTTCAACTCTTACCCTCTTGTAAATTTGGGATGAATACTCTTTCCACCTTCTTACATCTCTGAGGAAGAACAGTTCATTTTTTTTTATTTTTAGTTAACTTATGTTTTCATATCTAGAGAGTGTTTCTCATAGATACATCTTTTTATTCCATTTCAAATCTGTTGTAGCTGGCGTATAAAACTACTAAAGTTAATACGTTTATTGCCATAGTTAGGATTATATCTGTCATAAGACAATGCGCTTTCTACTTTTCTGCCCTTCCCTCTACCCCTTTGGCAATTACCATGTGAACTCCAGTTATTTTTGTCTCTCCAGAGTCTTGTACATTGTCCAAACTCAAAGTCTGCTGAGCTCTGCCTATGATAGTCTTTTTGTATTCTGAAAAAATGATAAGGTTTATTCCTCTGTTTATCATCTTGCAGAATTCAATGTCCTCTGTCATCTGTTTTCCGGTTTGCTCTTGATTTTTGTTGAAAGTCAATCCTAATTTTGCATCTTGGCTCAGTGCAAAATTGTCTACCCTTGTTTGGAGATGAGAGATTTGGCAGTTGTTGATTTGAGAAGGTTAAAGCTTCTGTTCAAAAGTGAGACTTGTTGGAGATATAGCTCAGTGGCACAAGTGCCTGCCTGGCAAGCGTGAGGTCGTGAGTTCAATCCCCAGTACCAAAAACAGAACAACAACAACAATAACAAAACAAAAGACAGAGAGAGAGAGAGACACTCACATTTACCAGCTTAATGAATGTTGTCAACTAGGCATTTAAAACACATTCACACTCCACACACCTGGCTCTGAATGCCAATCTCTTGTCCTCTAATCACATTTTTCTTCATTTCATTTGATGGCAAGTATAATCTTGTGCTTGCTTAGTCTAAAACCTCTACATTACTCGATATTTCCCTCCTTGTGTTAGACCCAGTCCTTTAGGAAATCATACAGTTTTGTATACAGAGCATGTTAGGACGAGGACGCCTTCATTCACTGTATTCTTGAATGCGACCCTGTTGCTTTTCAGCCAGTTTGCTCTAAACCCTCCAACTTGTTTTCCTCTTGAATTATTGTGTGTCAGTTATATATTCTCCTCCTACCAAGCAGACTAAATCCAGTGGATTAGTAATAGTATCACTGAAAATTATGGCTCTGAAGAAACACATGTCAGACCAAAGTCACAGATAAAAGTGTGACAGCCTTAATTATTCATCCTGTAGGAGTTTCAGAGAAAAGAAATGGGAAAGAAAAGAAAAAGGATAGCAGATGGTTTCAAGAAAGAAGGAAGAGTTTTCTAGAATTGTTTAAAGTCATCTAACAAATTGGATAAGTAAAATCACATTTTAAATTTGTAAAAAAAGCAGTTTGGTTATAATGTTGTACGATCATCGTAACAGGTGGTATACTTGCCATTTCTACTTTAGGTACCCTAGTTATGCATTTGGATTGGTGAATGAGAGAGTGGAAGTGACTGGGATTTTTTATTCTTCATGGTTGTCATGTAAAATCTTTCACTACAGGTTAAACAATTTCTCCTGTGGAACAGAACCTTTTGTTCATGATATTATAAATGCTTTGTCATATTTGTTCAAAATGTTCTTCACTTCCTTTATCGCATTTCTGTCTGTTTAGTTATAGGATATCTTGCTCCAAACTAGCTTTTAAAATGGGAGGCCTGAATGTTTATGGGGGAATTTTTTTCTTATATATAATTAAGAAATAGGAGAAGAGTTCCTGTGGCTTCCCAGAATAACTAATGTGTCTCACAGCATAGCTAAACCTAATCCTTCCCTTCTTCCACGAACCTACCACATGGTGGTGAAGAAAAAAATTGTTCCGCAGCTGCCTGCAAATTACCTGTAGCAATGTAAACTTAGGAGAGAACGTCCACTCCCCTTCCTGTCCTGCTTCAGTCCACACAGTGCAGTAGTGAGGAGGGAGGTCCCACACTGCAGCGCCGATCATCTCGGTAGGGTGAAACCGGGGCCTCCCCTCAGGGCTTCCGCATTCTGAAACAAAGCAGAAGGTTGACTTCAATGACGAAATGGTACCAGCTTGCAATGCTTGATGGCACAATTACTTGTTCACTTCAATCATGTGTGCGTGTCTAGTCACCCTAGATCAATGGGAATGAATTTTATTTTACTTTTTGGATATATAGCTATTGATGATACAATGTATAGGTATGTATATACAGACATACATGTATATATGTGCATACACTTATGTAACGTCAATGTGTTGTATACACATGGTCTTTTAAATAGACTAAATAACAAAAAATCTAAAATGCTGGTATTATTTTTAATCACCTGTTTTAATTACTTTTCTTAGTGCTTACCTCATCTAGACCTTAAAGAAATTCAATTATAATATCAAAAATGTAGGAAACAATTTTATATACTGAAAATCACACATTCTACAGGGTTAAACTTGGATTATTGTGTATAACTTTTCCCTACAGTATCAATTCAAATAAAAAGACATACAACAAATATGCACGGACATATAGAATAATCGTTTTGTACATAGTGACCTGTATTAGATACCATAATAAGAGAATTTTAATGCTGAATAGGCCACAGTATATTAGATTTCAGAGTCATACCATAAATGCTAAAAACAAAGTAAAATGTGTTAAAGTCATAAAATGGTCAGTCATTTTATTTAGAAAACAATGCCCGGGAGAACACTGCCACACTTGGGGTATTCTTTAAGAGGTAATGAGGGAAATGTTGTAGAGCAAAACTCTTGGGTATAGCAATGCTGGTTATTAGTACTGTAGTTATTTTACTACGATGATAGAGACCATCAGTGGTAAAGAATATATCAGAAGCGGGTAGAATAGACTGAGCAGAAGAATTTTAGAGAGTGGAGCCAAGGAAACAGACGTTGGGCCGTTTGGATGGAATCAACCATTATGCAAATGTTAAGGTGGGAGAAAACACTGCAGCCCTGTTACCGAGGATACTTTTTTCGGGAGGTTTCACCCTGTATTATGGAGTCAGTCATTTACAAGTGAAGGGACTGAGTTATCTTGTGCATGAGGGAGCTTGTGCTGACAGCGATGTGCAATGTAGATTCTAGCGGAAAGCTGACAATGGGAGGACCAGTGAGGGACTCGCCCTGGGTCTCAAGGTTGATTGCTCCACACTGGAATGAGGCCTGCTCCTTTACAAACATGCTCTTCCATTTCCCATAACAAAGGGAGTCATCCCTAGCTCTCAGGCCATGCGTGCTCTCACAGCCTCACCTCTCTGCACCACACCGAGGCTGGGGACTCAGCACACCCGGACTCACCTAGTCTTGGAGGGGGTAGTGTTTTAACTGAATGGAAAGGGCATCCACTACAGTTTACCATTGTTTATAAATTCAGTATTTCAATTTAACTGAAAGAATGCCCATCAGTAAATAGGATATGAGAACATGCTGGATGAAAATTTCAGTGGATCATGAGATAGGAACTATCCCCTAGCCAAGGAAAAACACAGTATTAGATTTCAAATGCGACTGGAGAAAAAAATGAGGGCAATGTTCACAGAACTGAAGAAATGGACTGGTGCAGAGAGAATATAGACATTGAAGAATTATTATAGACTTTAGCAGTTAATTATATTGGATTTCAGATAATCAAATTCATATTTATAATTTATTCAAAATTTGTGTTCTTTTAATCTCAAATTGTACATTTCCTCCAGGTATTATTTTAAACAGATAATATGAAGCAAAAGTGTAAGTCCTCCTTCCCTAAGGAGACTATCTGTATGGTTGGTACATTATCTCACTGAAAATCTGTTTAATCAGCCCAACAACTTTGCATCGTCACTTGTAAGAAAAATAGCATTGAATTTGGCACAGTTAATTCATGTTTAGTTTCTTTTTCATCGATCAGAATTAGAAAAATTATTTCTGGTTGCAGAACCCTTCAGAATTGATATGTTGATCAAATTTACCCTAGCATCATGGTCAGTTATTAGTTCTTTGTATTTCTGCCACAGTATGGCAACTGGGAAAGTGTTTCAAGTAGAATTAAAAGATTATGCAGAAGAGTATTGTTACTATACCCTGGAGGTGCAAAACAGGTGTCCTTTTATGTTAGGAAAGATCATAGGAAATGAAAATAAAGATAGTAAGTTTTCCATAATTGATTTATTGGAGGCATTTTGATCATTTAAACTAATTTAGGGTTAACTTCAGTTTCTTCCAAGAAGGTTAATAAAGGTTAGCAGAATTGTCCAGAATCTGAGACTGCACACATTCTTGAAAAGTTTCAGAAATTTTATTTGAATGTTGAAAAAAGTTACATAAAAATGCTTAAGAATTATCAAAACATTAATCCTTCCATTTAAGAGAGTTCAGAATAACTACAAAATCTTGACTGTAAGGTGTTCCTTAAGTAGGCATGTATTTTAAAGCTTCATGTTGACTCAACTTTGTTGCTTTGCAATCTGTCACCTCTCAGTGGTGCAGCAAATTGAGACAATTTTTCTAGGTTTCATAGCTCTGCGGATGTCAGGCCCCCGTGGTGCCTGCTAACAGGGCACGGTGATGGGAGGCCGCTGGCAGGAGGGAAGGCGGTAGCTCTGCTGTTCGGGGCTAAGCAAAGCCGTGTGGCTTATGGATTCATTACAATAAAAGGAAATTATCCTCTTGATTGAAAAATAAGATGCAATATAATTATGCACACACAAAACATCTTGTGTTCTTTTTCTCATTCTTTCAACAAGTATTTATCAAATGCCAGTATTCCAAGCTAGTAGCAATGTAAACAGACAGCAAGCTGTGTAATAGCACTGACAGTAATGAAATGAAAGGTAATGAAATTTAGGATAAATAACAGAAACATAAACAGGAGTTTTAAAAAGGCACCTTAATTGAAAATAACCACAAATAAAAGGTTTTGAAGATAGAAATGATCCAGCCTTGAGTAAAATCACTGTTAGTTTTGAGCAAAGATTTTGTGTTTGGGAAAAGGGGTTTTATGCTATTTAAATAATGTTATATTCATGAATACCTCAGTGATTATCCACACAAGAATTTTCTTCTTAGCAAAGTACAATATAACAAGGAAATTCAGGTTTACCTTGCATTATTTCTTATAAATAATATTTTTAAAAGAATATTCAGGCAAAAATTATGACTTTTAGGAAAGTCTAAATTAGATACTAATATCTTCTCTAAGCATTCTGTGAAGCACAAGTGCGTAGCTCTCTTAGCAAGAATTCCTAACATAAATTAAAAAGAGACAGTGGTGAGAGTGAGAAATCTGAAAAGAAAAGAAGGAAAGAACTAAAGAAACGGCAACAGGTGATAACTGTACATCTGCACTGACCCATGTAGTACAACACAAAATTAATGTTCAGTTTCTTATGAATCGACAGTGGGTTTTCTACCTACTCAATTTCTATCCTATAAATAATGATGGTACTTACCTTCCTGTATATTCATCTACTTGCTACTTCCATAGTACTGATATAATTATTAACACTAATTGCAGACAATGTAGTTGTTCACAATATTGCTTAGTATCTGAGTAAAAGTGAAGTAGGGGATCTATGTGTATTAGCCTTGCATTAGTATGTTGCTGAGGAATATGAAGCACTATAAGGCCGTTGGGTTTATTTAACTGTAATGATAAATTTGAAGAAAAACAAATAACATGTTTTCAAAATCTTCATGGAATATTCATACATTCATTAATATATTTATATGTATATACAAGGATATATATAAAGTGTGATACACAGAGATATTTTCTATGCCCTGCTTGATAGATGCTCAGTCTTTAGATAGTTTGGCAAACCTTTCTGTAATGTGTGATAACAGCTGTATAATATACACTATTATATATGTTTCCATAATATTTGCATATTATATAAATTCAAATATATGGAAAGTAGCTATAGGGAAGTATTTACTTTCAGAGTATAAATTTTTTCTTATTTATTCTGTAGATGTGGCAGATATTTTGTCCATACATTGGAGTAGGTTTTTCCTTTTCATTTTTTTTTGAGTGCTAACATTATCGATAACTAAATTATGCACAAATATTATAAACAGTCAGACAGGGCTGGGTCCTGAAGAGGTCAGTGTAGAAGACGACTGAGGCTGGAGGCCCATTCACTGAAGGCCAGGCTTCAAGCAAAGAGGAACTGCTCACCCATACACTTCCCTGAGGGATGCACAGCAGGGATTGATATTTGAAATAGACATCAGTCAACTCAGGGTTGATGACCAAAACTCCTCAACTCCCCCTCCTTCCACTTCCAGGAAAGTCCCTGTCCCTCCCATGTCCCATGTGGGCTTACTAGGTGACTTGCTTCCCCATTGGATGCCTGTTTAATCAATATTACAGAAGCAACTATACTTGTAGACTTGTTGATTGACCATAGTTTTGTCCCACTGCACACTCATCATATGGTTTTCCATTGCAACAAAATTACCTAAGCGACTATACTTGTAATCTTATTGATTGATTGTGGTTTTGTTCCACCTTAAACTCATCTCCGCCCGTGGTGGCTTTGCTCGATAAACACCCTTGAGAAGCTGGCAACCCACTTTCCAGATCCTCTTCTGTCCCCCTCAGACAAAAGCTTTATTTCACTCAATAGATTCTTCCTACTCTTAACCTCCGTTGTTTCTAGAATTTATTCCTCAATTTTAGAGATCACAGATTTGGCATTTCAAACATTTTGCAGGTTGGGAGTTATATTTCCCCCATGTCGCTTATGCTATGGGGTTTGTATTTTTCAGTTCCTGAAAGATCTGTCTTCTTTTGTTTCTGTTATCACATTTGAATTCATTTCTCTGTGCTGTCATTGTATTATTTAGACTTTTGCTTCACTCCTTTTTTTTTTTATCAGGCCAAAGAAATTGCAGAGATCTGACTCTCCTGTGTTTTAAGGCAACGGTCACCGCTGGGCCTGGGATTCAGTCTTTCTTCTAAACTTAGGCCTGTCTACTGCATAGCATAGCTTCATCCTTTAATTTTATGAAGAAGGTCATATTTTTTTACTTACTTTTTCTAGGTTATCTTTCTCTTACAGTACTGTTCTATTTTGGCATAAAGTCGCTGTGCTATGGTATGATCCTTTTAGAAATAAAAATTCTCTACAGAGGACCTGACCAATGCCTCAATTATCACTTTTTTCTTTTTAATGAGGACAACTCTCATGTTTCTCAGAGTTAACAGGAAAATAGCCCATTGCCCCAAGCCCCTACAAAATATTTAAGGTTGTATTTTTTGCTTTCCAAAGTGAAAGGAAAACCAAAACTGAAATCAAATCTGGGTCAGTAATCTCTGTATTCTCATTCGCTTTCTAGAAAGGTGAGGGAGGCGGTATGAACAGGCTCAGTTTTGAAAATTGAAGGGTTTTAAATGAAATGATGGACTACTTTCAGAGCTTCTGCAATCAGAGACGCTGGATCATAATCCCCCCTTGCAGAGGCCATTTGTGGTAATATCTGCTGAACTTTCCATGCTTTGTATCGTCTTGGAAACAATCTGGAAAGCACTGAAGTCATTTGAAAACTCACAGAATTCCTCATCAGTGATTATTCACAAAGATGATGAGGATCACAGCTACAGGGACAGGAAGAGGTGGTGTGGGGAGAGGTAAGGAGTAGACGAGAGACAAGGAAGGGAAGGATGAGAGGAACAGGAAGGAGACAGGGAAAGGGAGAAGGATGCGTAGAGGGAGAGGAGAGGGAAGAGAAGTAAGGCTCACTTAGTGTTTGTCTTGACAAGCTTTACATGTTTTTAATTCCACTGCTCCTCACTACAATGTCAAGTGATAATTACTGTTATTACACTCATTTTATAGATAAGGATCTAAAATTTTAAAAAGTTTGACTAGTATTGTGTTAAGTAGGCAGTCCAGATAAAACAGGTTTATATTAGGATTTCCAATCAATGTAATGAGATGAAACCAGACCAAATAATTCTATACAATACGCTGTGTCCATTCATTATATTGGCCTCAAATCTATTCAGCGTAGGGACTCTAAAGTACATTTCTGGCAGTCTTTGTTTCTCCCTGCCTCCAATTAATTTATTTAATAGTTCAACAACATTTTGGATGATCTTCTGTTGAAAATGCGGTGACTCAGAACACCACCAACATTCCTTCAGGTCTTTTTGTGAACCCATGTTATCTGGATAAAAAGGTCAGATGAGATTACACACAACCCATTAAAAGTGGGAAGAAACTGTTCAAAAGAAAAAGGAAGTAGGATGGGTGAAAGGGGAAAGATCAGTAGGGAAAAGGGAGAAAGTGCAATTCAATTACACTATTAGTGTTTCTTAGTTTATTGAAGAGGAAGATTTGTGCTAATATCTTTTGGAGAAAATTTTATGCCTATATTTTTTACCCTGAGCAACTACTTTAAAGATAACAACATATAATATATTAACTACCATTATTCTTCTATTATCTTGTTATGAAATTCTGTTTAACCTTTTTCCATAAAATAAAAAAATTTAAAATAATCTAAGAATATGTTTGAGTGGAGCATTTTATTTTATTTCAACTGGGTTTACTTTTGCAAAATAATATTTAATTGTATGTTTCAACAATCAATTATTCCAAAGAATTTGAGATTCTAAATTTAACTCTAGTTAAAATTATCTTTGCTTAAGCATCAAGTCTTTTAAAAAATAATTTATTCTTGGTATGTTATACTATTAATATGTATATTTTGCTTTTATATAATTAACTAAAATGCTGTGATGTATTTTAGTTTTGGGTTTTGGAGATATGAAAAATTTATAATTATAATTGAAATGATAACTCTGTTAAGCCTTTTTAGACTGCTTTATTTTTAAAAATTCACTTTACTGAGATATGACTGACCAAAAGAAAGCTGTACATATGTAAAGTATACAAATCAGTGGGTTTAGAAATAAGTATATACTCAAAACCATCATTAAAATTTATGTGATAAACATATTTATCACATCGACAAATTTCCTCGTGTCTTCCATATATTGCTGCATTTTTAAGAACAGCTGACCAAGATGCACACCTTTGGTACATTCTGCAGTATACAGTATGGTATTTTTAAGTACAGGCACCATGCTGTGTAGTAGATCTCTGGGATTTACCTGTGTAGTAGATCTCTGGGATTTACTGCTCATCTTTAACTTTGTACCTTGTACCTACTGTTTCTTCCTCCCCTAAACCCCTGGCAACCACCATCACAATTTCTGATTCTGTGAGTTGGGCTATTTTATATCCCTCATCTATGGGGTATTACGTTGTTTTTGTGTGTCTGGTTTATTTCATTTAGCACCATATCCTCCAGGCTTACCTATATTGTTGCAAATGGCATGATCTCGTCTTTTATAAGATTGGATAGTATTTCCCTGAATGTATGTACCTCATCTTCCTAATCCATTCTTTAACTGATGAATACTTGAGTTGCTTCTAAATTTGCTGCTATGGATAATGTGGCGATGAGTATAGATCTCTGCAACTTCCTCATTGAAGTGCTGCTAGACATGTACCCAGTGGCAGAATTTCTGGGATCTATGGTAGCTCTACATTAGTGTTTTTGAAGACCCTTTGCACTGTTTTTCCATGATGGTTGTGTTAATAAATTAGAATGTACTGTTCACATGGCCCATACTACTGTGGTAATAGCTCTTTTGAGTTCAGAATTCCTAAGTTGTTACTTGGAATTGTAGAGTTAATTCTCAACATGCTTTTCTCTACTCATAGTAGTTCAAGTTTTAATCTAGACAACAGTTTCTTTTTTTTTTTTTTTTTTTTTTTTTTTTTTTTTTTTTTTTT
>RJWM01033373.1:0-20665 GCA_004363535.1 Dasyprocta punctata
CGCCCGGCTTCCATTCCTTGATTGATGGGCACTAGGATTGTTTCCAAGATTTGGCTATTACAAATTGTTGCTATAAACGTGGGTGCACATATATCACTGTAGCACGAAGTTTTCAATTCTTCTGGGAAAATGCCCAAAAGTTGGATACCTGGATCAAATAGAATCTCCAATCCTAGCTTCTTGATAAATCTCTACACTCATCTTCACAGAAGTTGGACAATTCTACACTCCCACCAACAGTGGAGAAGAGTTCCTTTTTTGCCACAGCTCTTCCAGCATTTGTTATTGGTTGATTTCTTGATCTTGGCCATTCTTCCTGGTTGAGATAGAATCTCAGGGTTGTTTTAATTTGCATTTTCCAAGTGACCATTGATGGTGAACATTTTTTCATGTATCTATTTGTAATTTGTAATTCTTCAGCAGAGAAGTGTGTACTCATCTCAGATACTCATTTTTGGATTGGGTCTTTGCATTTTGGGGTCCTGTTTTTTTTTTTTAATTCTTTGTAAGTTTTAGACAGAAGTCCTTTGTCTGAGGGACCATTGGCTAAGATATTTTCCCAATTCGTGGGTTTTCTTTTCACTCTGTTGGAGATTTCCTGTGATATGCAAAAACTATTTAATAAGATGAGATCCCAGTTGTTGATTATGGGAAGTATTTCCCTTGCAGTTTGATTTTTGTTCATGAACTGTCTGCCAACTCCTGTGTCATCAAGATTTTTACCTACTTTGTCTTCCAGCAGAATTAGTGTCTCTGTTTTAATGTTCAGATCTTTGATCCATTTTGACTTTAGTTTGTGTATGGTTATAGGCATGGATTTAGTTTTAGTTTTCAACATATGGAAAGCCAGATTTTCTAGCACCACTTATTAAAGAGACTTTCTTCCAGTGAACATGTTTGTCTCCTTTGTTAAAGAGGAGGTGGCTGAGTGTGTTTGTAGTTGTGTCTGAATCTTCTAATCTATACTATTGATTCTCAGGTCTGTTTTTATTACAGTGCCATGCTGATTTTATCACAGTAGCTTTGTAATATAGTTTCAAGCCAGGGATTGTGATGCTTCCTGTCTTACCTTTGTTGCTCAGAATTTCCTTTGCTATTCTAGGTCTCTTCCGGTTCCAGATGAACTTTAGGAATGATTTCCCTAGCTCTTTGAGGTACACAAGTGGTACTTTGATTGGAATTGCATTAAATCTGTATAACAATTTTGGGAGAATGGCCATTTTCTCAATGTTTGTTCTTCCTATCCCATGAACAAAGAATGTCTTTCCATTTTCTGAAATCCTCTTCAATTTCCTTTTTCAGAGTAATGCAATTTTCACTGTATGGATATTTTACTTTCTTTGTTGGATTGATTCCTTAGTATTTCATTTTTGTGAATGCTATAGTGAAGGGTGTGATTTCCCTTATTTCTCTCTCAAGTAAGTTTGTTGTTTGTGTATAAGAATGCTATTGATTTTTGAGTGTAGACCTTATATCCAGCAACATTACTGAACTTGGTTTTTGCATCTAGAAGTCTTCCAGTGCAACTTTTGGGGTCTTCTACATACAGTATCATGTTGTCTGCAAATAATGATAATTTAAATTCTTTCTTCCTATCTTTATTTGTTTTATTTCTCTCTCATGTCTAGTTGCTCTGCCTAAGGTTTCCAGAACTATATTGAATAGGAGTGGTGATAACAAACATGCTTGTCTTATTCCTAATTTTAGGTTGAAAGTTTTCAGATTTTGTCCATTTATTGAGATGTTGGCTATTGGTTTATGATATATGACTTTTATCAGGTTGAGGTAGAGAGCATCTATTCCAATTTTCTGTAGGGTTTTAGCATGAATGGTTGTTGGATTTTGTCAAGAGCTTTTTCTGTGTCTATTGACATGATCATGTGATTCTTATCCTTGGTTCAGTTGATAGGGTGTATTGCAATTATTGATTTGCATATGCTGAACCATTCTTGCATTCCTGGGATGAATCCCACTTGATCATGGTGTATAATCGTTCTGATGACTTGTTGCGTTCTATTTGCCAGTATTTTATTGAGGACTTTTGCATCTATGTTCATTGGAGAGATTAGCCTGTAATTTTCTTTTTTGGTTGGGTCTTTCTCTGGTTTTGGTATTAGGGTAATATTTGCTTCCGGGAGTGAGTTAGGGGGACTTGCTTCCCTTTCAATTTCCTTGAACAGTTTGAGGAGTGTTGGCATTAAGTCTTCCCTAAGTTTCTTGTGGAATTTGGCCGTAAATACATCAGGACCTGGGCTTTTCTTTGTTGATACGGTTTTAATTACATTTTCAATTTCATTAAGTGAAATTGGGTTATTCAGCAGTTTTATATCTTCTTGATTCAGCTTTGGTAATTCATACATTTCTGGGAATCTGTGGTCCCTGGGGTACAAGAGGCGCTATGGTCCACACTGAGGATGGACACGCGGGTCTGAGGAGCCAGAGGCCCTCCCCTTACCAGGTTTGAGGAGGCCAGCCCTCCCCGCTGATGTTGTCCTCCATGGGCCGAGCCCTCCCCCAGGAGACTCCCACTTCCCCGCCTCTTCTAGGTCCAGCCCCTAGCCTCCACCCCTGCTCCCCGCCCCTACGGTATATATGCCTCTGTATTTCCGCAATAAAGCGGATCTGCACCATCAGCCTGGTCTCCGCGTTATCAACGCGTTGGTCTTGCCTTCTGTGAGGCCCAACCGCCCCCAGGAATCTGTCAATTTCTTCTGTGTTATCAAACCTATGGGAGTAAAGGTTATTGAAGTAGGTATTGATGATCTTCTGTTTTTCCACAGGATCTGTAATGATTTCACCCTTTTCATTCCTAATTGTGTGGATTTGAGTTTTTCTTTCCTCTTTTTGGAAAGGTTGGATAGGGCTTTATCAATTTTATTTATTCTTTCAAAGAACCAACTCTTTGACTCATTAATTATTTGTATTGTTTTCTTAGTTTCAGTTGCTTTAATTTCTGCTCTGATTTTTATAATTTCTTCCCTTCTTTTGGCTTTGGGCTTGACTTTCTCTTCTTTTTCTAGAAGTTTGAGATACAGTATTAGGTTGTTTGTGTGTATTCTTTCCATTTTCCTGATGTTCGAGCTTAGTGCTATAAATTTCCCTCTATGGACTGCTTTCATTTTATCCAATAGATTCCAGTAATTTATATTTGTATTTTTGTTTGAGTGTAGATACTGTTTAATTTCTTCTTTAGTATCTTTTGTGAACCATTGATTGTTTAAGGGAGTGTTATTTAATATCCATGTGTTTATGTGGTTCTTGTGGGATTTTTCTCATTAATTTCCAATTTTATTGTAGTATGCTCAGATAATATGCATGGAGTTATTTCAGTTCCTTTGCATTTACTTAAACATGTTCTGTGGGCTAGTACATGATCTGTTTTAGAGAATGACCCAAGTGCAACTCAGAAGAATGTGTATTCTGATGTTGTTGAGTGGAGCTCTCAGTATACATCTATTAGGTCCATTTGTTCACAAGTTTAATTCAGTTCTGTTATTTCTTTACTGATTTTTGGTTTGGTTGAGCTGTGTCTTTATGACAATGGGGTGTTAAAGTCCCCTGTTATAACTGCATTGTTGTTTATTTGGCTTTTCATGTCTATTAAGATTTGTCTTACATAGTTGGGTGCTCCCATTTTTGGTGAATATATATTTATGCTAGTAATCTCTTCCTCTTGAAGTCTTCCCCTAACAAGTATGCAGTGACCTTCTTGTCTCTTTTTATCATTGTTGGTTTGAAGTTCATATTGTCTGCAAACAAATAGCTACTCCTGCTTTTTTCTGGGTTCCTGTTGCATGCTGTATTGTTTCCCATCCTTTGACTTTTAGTCTGTGAATTTCCTTTTGAGTTAAATGTGTTTACTGTGCACAGTATATTGTTGGATTTTGTTTCTTAACACACTCTACCAGTCTGTTTCTTTTTACTGGTGAGTTGAGACCATTTGCATCAATTGATATAACTGATATATACTGACTTATCCCTTTCATGTTATCTTTCTGTTGTTGGTTTTCAACTTTTTCTGTTTAATTATTTGCCCTGCTTAGTGGTTTCATTTTGCTGTTGTTCTTGGGGTTGTAGTTATCTTGTATTTTTCTAGAGTGTCTTTCAGTACTCTTTGCAGTGTTGGTTTGGTGGATGTGAATTTCTTTAGTTCTTTGTCATGGAAGTATCTTAATTCTCCATCAATTTTTAAAGATAGTTTTCCAGAATACTTCAATCTGGGTTGAAAACTGTTTTCTTTCAGGGTTTGTAATACTTCACTCCAAGCTCTTCTTGACTTAAAGGTCTGTGTTGAGAAGTCTGCTGTGATTCTGATAGGCTTTCCTTCATAGGTGATCTGTTTCTTCTCTGACAGTTTTTAGTACTCTGTTCTTGTGCTGAATTACTGATATCCTAATTATTATGTATCTGGTTGAAGATTTATTTTGGTTATGGTTAATTGGGGTTCTGTTTGCCTCACTTATCTGCATATCGGATTCTCTTCCCATATTTGGAAAATTTTCTGCTGTTATATCTGCAGGTAGTCTTCACAGGTCATTTGTATTGACCCCTGCTTTTTCATTGACAACTATCAATCTTATATTGTTCCTCTTTGCATCATCTTGCTGCTGTTAAATTGTTGTTTTCTGGTTTCTTGATATTTTTAAGAATCTTTTCTTTCATGATCTTAAGCTTCAATGCTGTCTTCAAGGTCTGAGACTGTATCTTCAGCTTTATTCAAGCAAGTTTGCTAACTTTCAATGGAATTTTTAATTTCCTGAATATCCCTTTGAATCTGTTTCATGCATTTTAATTCTGTCTTATATTGTTGATTCAAAATTTCCATCATTTTCTTATGTTCTTCTATTTTTTATCTTGATGTTCTTTAGATACACACAGCATTTCATTCATAATGTTTGTCATTTCATTTTTTACCTGAGAGATTATTTCAGATTTGATTTCTTCTATAGCTTCATGGAGTTGTTTCTTTACTTTAGTTACCATCTTTTCAGAAAGTTCAGTTGTGTGCTTTCCAGTGCCTTCCAATTCAGTGTCTCTTGGGTTTGTTTTCAGTAGGCTGCAGGACTGAGATTGCATCTTGCTCTTTTGTTTTGCCATTTTCCTCTGGGACCTGTGTGGCTGTCTAGATAGACTCCTGATAGATTACAATGGAATACTGCCCTGAGTAGAGTTATAGTCCTCCATTAGCCCCATGACTAGCCAAGGTACACCCCCAAACTATGGCACAAGAGACTTGTGCTCTGTGTCCTGTGAGACTGGCTAGGTGTTCCTCTAATGGATTTTGCTGGGATGCTGTGCTGGGCAGAGCTCAGATCCTCTGTGCAGCTAGAGAGGACACAATCCTGGAGTGTGGCACTGGGGTCTTATTCCTGGCTGGGTGGAGTTTAGAACCTCCAGGACCCAGGCAGCTAGGTGGAACATGCTCCTGGAGTGTGGTGCCACCAGGAACTTGTGTCTGGCTGCAAAGGGTTTAGAGCCTCTGGAGTGCAGAGCTAGCCAGAGTCTAACAAGACAAAATTTATATTAATTAGTTTTCACAACTCAGTTGGACATGCGATTTCTCTGCAGTAAAGGGAGAAATATGTTGTTATGTATCCTTTGTTTTGTTGTAAATTAGCAAATGTAGTTTGTAATGTGTTCATCCATTTCTTCTTACATTGTATTCATTTTGTGCAAATATCTTATGAAAGCACAATATTTAGCTCTACATAGGATAATTCACAATGACCATAATTAATTTCTTCCCTCCCTGTGCATGTATGATTTTTCCCAAATGAAGAGGTGGAGACTGATCACTTTCCTCTTTATCTGATTTAGCTTTAGGAACTTGCTTGAGTAATACTGAATGCGGAAAAAGTGATGCGCTGAGAATTTCATGGCTAATCATAAGAAACTGTTCACCCTCTTCCTCAGAGCATGGAGTACACATCCAGTGTCCACCCTGTGAGATGCTCCAGACTCATCACAAGGCAAGCTTGTGGAGACACCTCAATGCACAGCCTCATTTACACTCCCAGGAAGTATCCAGGACAATCATGTTTACTTTTATGCTTGGGAAATGCAGGAATTAATAAACACGCAAGATGTTTTACTGATTATAAATATTTATTTTTAATACTAAGTTACAAAACATATAATAAAAACAGATAAATAATTTTGAAATGACTAAATAAATACTATATAAACTCATACAGATTACATGAATTTTAAATTAAAGGTTTTAGAATGACATCTCTATAAATGATTTATGATACCTGGCATAGAATCTATCATTGGTTCATAAAACACCATATTCCAGCATATTTATATCAATACTTATTTGTAGTATATAGCAAGACAAACAACATTTATACTAACTAGTTCCTGTGCCCCAGTTGGACACACAATTTCTCTGTAGTAAAGGAAGGGTAGTATCTTACTAATCCATTGGTTTGTAGTAAATTAATGTGCAAAAGTCACCTATCAAGGGCAGAAAAATGTCTAGCGAACATCATCACTATAAATAGTAATATTAAATTTGCATGGATGTATTTATACAAAAATAAAATGTAACTAGACCTTCATAGAACTATAACTATGTTCAAACAAATTTCACAAAAATTTTACTTCAATGATCTATGTAACATAACTTCTTCAGATATTATATTTTAAGAAGAATCTCTTTCAAATTATTTTTTGTGACCAAGGTAAAAGATTCATATAATGCAATATTACTACTTTCCAGAGATTAACATTTTGGTTCAGTAGAAGAGCACTTGGTTAGTATGAGCAAGGGCCTGGGTTCAATTCTTGACACTGAAAAGAAAGTTTTAGTTTTTCTAATTGTGAGTTTAATGCTTTCCTTAAGAAGATCTGGCTGTGAATCCCTTTTGGGAGTACAATGAAACATGCTACAAGAACAAACTCTATTTCAAACCCAAAATTATATTTGGCAGACACCACAGCCAAATCCACAAATAGAACTCTTTGGAAGATCAAAGGTAACAACTGGTGTATGTTTTATTACCATGGCCATATACAAAGATTTTGCAGTTAATTTGAGGTTGTGCTTGCTGATTTCAAAAGGAGAGAATCAGAGCTTAGTTATTTTCTTTTTGAAAGTTTGGCTTTCTTATATATACTATTGTAAGAAAGGGGAGAATCTCTTTTAAAGAATTCTATAATTTATACTCATTTCCATTGCAGAGTTAAAAGTAATATTTTTCACGACAAAGGTCAAGAAAAATGTGAGTTTTGTGATGTATTTTAATATAATAGTTTATCTAGTAAATATTCTTAATGTTTTTAAAGGGTAATTTACCTGTCAATCTAGCACTACTGTGGCATACAAATTAGTGCTTGCAAAGAAAATATTTAAGTGTAGAAACAGCAGGAAAATGGAAGAAAAACAGATCGTCTCCATAAACGATGCCATTGCATTTTCTTGCTAAATGAAAACAAGTATTAAGCATCAAAAATGCCATAATACCTGTGTTTTGGAAATATTTACTAAAATATTTGTAGCCCCAGGATGTTGACTGCAACTGTGGGATACAAAATGATACTCAGATGATTAAATTCAAATCAATAGACTTTGGCATCATGAACATTACTGGATTTTGTAAATGTGAATGATTCATTTTGAAAGTTACTAGCTCCAAATTATAAACAGAAATGTAATTGCAGCCATTGAATGCGTGTTTTCAATTTTTTAATGAAGTACTGGTCCTTTCCATGCTTTTTTAAATCTATCTTAACTTTATTCTGAAACAGATAGTGTGGTCTAGCCATCATAAATAGACAATCAGGATAATTGGAAGACAGTAAGTTTTCAACACTGTCTAGTACTATTTCCACATAGTTATAATTATGGATAACATTTCTGTAGCACAGAGGTCTGAACCCAGGGCATTTGTACTCAGCTATATTCCAGCCTTTTAAAAATTTCTTATGCTGGGACAGGTCTTACTAAGTTGTTAAATTGCCCTGGATAGGTTTGAACTTGCTATCCTCCTGCCTCTGCCTCCCAGAGTTCTGGGATCTCAGGCACGTGTCACCATTCCGGGAAATCAGGCTTAATGTTTATAACCACTGTTAAAGTTTCAGGGAACTTAGATTAACTAACGAAAATTTTAAATTAAATACATCTGCTTATTTCTCACCTTTTGAGAATCCAAATGTGGTATCAGCATTTCGAATTCAAGCAATATATATTTAGGAAGGAAGAATTTATTCATGAAATTTTGTACAATAACAGCTGGTAGTAAATGTAACGTACATGCTATCCAATGCAAAGTAATAAAAATAAATATAATAAAGCTAATATCTAAATATCCATCATCAAAATGTCATGTCTGTAATACCTGTTTTTATTTATTCAGAAAATAATGAATTCATAGTAAGTGCAATCATTTCTTTGTGTTTTGATATGCAGTCTTAATCAGTGAAGACAAGTTTTCTTCACTATGTGGTCAAAATGCATTTTCAGGATCCATCATTTGACTTATTATTTTAGGCAACAACATCTGTGTTTTCACAGGTCAGCACATAAAGCACACATTCCACCCTTAATGCCTCTAAAGGGACCACTTTTCCCCGTTGTATAATCACTAGCATTTTGGAAGGTTGAGCAGACATTCATCCAGCATGCAATACTAAGCATTTTAGGAATTTACTTGCAGCTGAAACAATTACTCAGTGCCATAGAGAAATGTGACAATAGAGATAATCAGTCTCTCAAGACTATAATGTGTTCTTTGTATGCATGGCTTCAAGTCAGGATGCCAGAGAGGAATGCCGGGGCTAACACACAGGGCACCTGCCATACAAACACAAAAGGATTCGGAAATGTTTCAGCAGGGTCTGGTAAATGGATGGTACAGCTATTTCATCAAGTTTAAATCTAATTGCTTTAGCCCTTGTCCCACTAATGGCAATACTGTTCCTGTTACTGTTGATTCAGAAACAATGCTGCTATGTCCATTAGAGCAGTCTTTCAATCTGAAAGGAAACACTATCTGTGCGTTATTATACTATGGGTATGCAAAGTGCAACCAGTTAGGAATCTATCCCTCCAATTGACAGCATATTTGAGTCACTAATAAGCCTTGAAATCGCTGAAATGCATGCAACATAGATGGTGCCAGGAAGGTAACAAACATTTTAAAGGACGACACTCAACACAAAACTTTTTTTTGAAAACTATACATAATTTCTTTTCTTTCTTTCTTTTTTGTTTTTTGCTTATGGAGGTAACTTTCAATGGTCTGTATATTTTCTTCCCTCACAAAAGACAATTTTATAAATGTATTGACTTAAAGGAAGTAGTAAAGAGTTTCTGACTTAACAATAGCCATATTCTATCAAAGAGGTTAGGACTGTAGTTATCATATTGTTTTCATTCATGTGCTTGTCAGTTGAACTAATAAATATGCAGTGAATTTATAAAGTTATATATTTTGGGTTAGGCAAAATGCTGGTTCCTGTGCTTACATTCAGTGTCATACAGTCAGTATTGTTTCTGCAATCATAGTGCTTGGAATTAGTTGAAATTATTGCTAATTGCTTTATGCAACTCGTGAGGCAGAATTTGACATGAAGGTATCTTTTCTTTTGCAGCTATGAAAATAGGGAATCAATAGGCCACTGGCAACTGGAAGTATTCATCACAAAAGATAAGTCTCTGTTGCTTGCTGTTTCCAGGAATACTGTCACCTGGGATGGGAATGGGATATGAAGATGTTTCTTATGTCCAAATAAGATAAAGAAAATCCATATGATCTCACTCATACTCATGGAGATAATTTGTTTAGACAGCTATAGTTGAATTCATACCATTAGTATTGTACATTGAAAAAGTTTTTGAGTTGGCACTGGTATATAATCATCATTTCTTATAATTTCAGGCTTTCTGCATTCTATATAATTAACTCACATAAAGACTTTTCAACACAATACTCTTTGTAAGTGGAATATTACAATACTCTGTAAGCTGAATATTCTGCTTTTTAAATTTATTTTGGAGAATTTGCCTTAAAAATTCATGAAGAGATACAGTGAGATGTAACTCTTCTATCACCACAGTATCCTGTATTTATGTGATCTTTTGTTATATTTTTAAAACATTAAATAACATTCAAATAAGGCTAATAGAAATGATCAGAAAGAAACAAACTATTAGGAATTAAAAATTAGTTTAAATTTGTTTAACAGAAGAGATAGCAACATTCATATCCATATATATATATTACATTTTCAACAATCACCGTATGATACTTTCAGAAAACTTTTTATTATGCTATTATTTGATAAAATAAGTCATTGGTATAGTAATATGAGTCTTTGTTTTATTTTCTATGATTTAGTTGCAGAATAACAGAAATTTTGGAATAAATAAACTGTTTTATAATGTAGTCTTCAAAAATTAATTTAACATATTCTGATAGGTATATTAAAATTAATCTCTGTGAATTGCATAGTACTAAATCCCTTGACAATAGTGTAAAGGGCACTCAATCAGAAGTAAGTTTTGTGAGACTTCAAAGGAATAAATAAGAAATATAAATACTGATAAGATTTTATCCTGCTAGCATGTTCGAGTTATCAAAATTTTTGTTATCTCAATTCTCTTGGTTCTATGTCTTCAAACACTGAAATTTAGCTTTGAAGAATTTCAAATTAGCAAAAATTGTTCAGAAAGTAATTTTCAATGTGATATTTCTCATATTTAGCACGTGCAATATTATTCAATATATTGGCTTGTAAGTTGTCATCTGGTAAACTGACTCACTAAAGCTTATCTCTCTGGGATTTTTCCTTTGTCTTTAGGGTTATGGGTATTCTGGTCCTATAATATCAACTAGTGATAATATCCATCTCTCTAAACCATTTGACAGTCTTGAGTTACCTTTTCCTTATTATATCCCAATTCTAACCCAACTCTTTCTGATACTGGAGCAGAAATGTTATGAACACAGTCTGTCTATCTATTATCCTTTCAAGTTATCTCCTCCATATGAATGATTCTAGAATTTGGTATCTGTAACTTAGGGGATTATATCCATCTAGACTTGGGTTACTTCATTCATACTTAATGAATATGGTCTGTCACCAATGACCTGAAAAGGAGTTCTTCCATCTAAACCTCTGTTTAAATTTCATGTATTGTTTGTTTGGTTTAAGAATGCATTTTAGGAGATAAACTCAGTTAACAGCTTATTACATCACAAGCAAGGTCAAGATGATATGATACTGTGGTTCAGAAAAAGGACAACTTCCTTCCAGCTAAAAGTTTCATGGAAGAGGTGACACCTGAATTGTATCTTGAGGGATAGATTGGATTAGAATGTAAGTAAATGAAATTCTCCTTCTACATAGAAGATCTCCCCTCTCTATCTTTATTTTTATTATCTAAATGTGTATACAAGTAAATTGCCTCTTACTGCAGGCAAGTCTGAATAATACTTTAATGGTAGCTCTATGGAGCAGTGGAGATAAGATATTACTGATACCTGTATACAAACCTCATAGATTTGCTCCGCACAGTTGGACATCTCCATACCCCATTGCTTGTTGCAAAAACAAGATATCTGAGTCTTTATAAATAAAAAAAAGTATTCTGGTTCAAGATTATGGAGACTAAATTGGGCACTTCTGTAGAAGTGAGGACTTCTGCATCATGACCTGCTAGGAGGCATCACATAGTGGACGCATATACAGGAAATCTCATGGTGAGACAGGAGGCAAGACTGGGGAAGGACCAGGTTTGGTTTTTATAACAACACATTCTTGTAGGAATTATTCAACCCTTATGAGACCTAACGAGGGAAAGACCAGCATTATTCTCTTCACAAAATTAGTCATGACCTTTCAATACCATTAAGTGGAGACCATGCTTTTAGCATGTGAACTTTTGAGAGGAAGCCATATGGAGATGGGAGTAAGGTTCTAATAGAACAATTAATTTATTTTTTGAAACAACCAATGAGTATCTCCCCATCACTCTTCTTCTCAGGAAATATGTTATGCTTTTTTTTTTTTGAGGCTTTTTTATGCCTATTTTCACAAACCCTTAAAGGCTTAGGTAGAGGCTGAAGGAAAATTCTATCCACTAAGTCTTAAAGTTCAGTTTTCACAGATTACTTGGAATTCTTATTGACAGTCCCCAGACTCTTCTTCCCAGAGATCTGACTCAGTGGTCAATTTTGATCACTCTCAGTGATCAGTCACAGATCACTCACTCACTTCTGAATATCTTGGACACCTTGGGCTGTAATGATTCTTACTGAACCTCAGTTGGGCTACTCCAAAGAGTTTTTCATCCTGCATTGATTCCTTCTCTTCTTCAGGTTCAAACATTGTCACTGGAGTGTAAAGTGACTTTGACTTTGACTGTCCTCAACTATTCGTCATAGCACTGCATTCCTGGATCAGCAGATGCCTCCAATCATAGACTTCTATACAACTGAACCCTCCTGAAGACACTGAATTATTTCTCTGTGCTGCTTTTACCTGAGACCTAGAGAGGCATGGTCTGATCTTCTGGTCAATTCCTCTTTAAGGGTCATATTTGGGTAAATCACTCAAAACAATTAAATATTAATACCACTATTAACAAACATAACTACCAACATCAACCTTAACTTCTAACTCTATCTTAGAACAATCAGTCTCTATATTATTTGTGTGATACATTCATTTCTTTAGTAAAGCCATTTCAGTGATTTCAGGACCCAGACTATCAACTCAGGACTTTTCCAAAAGTTTGTAGTGCATATTATATGTGTAACTATTAGTAATTATTTTCTCATTTGACTTGTTTTATTCAGGAATGAGTCTAACAATAGCAGAGAAATACATAGAAGACCGCCTTGCCTTATCCTTATGTCAGCTTTTGGGTTTTAGTGGTGGGATTTCTTATCAGTATCTGTGGAATCTATTAGGGATTGAGATAGAATTCTTAAATTTGGCATTTTATTATGTTTTGAATTATTAGCAGCTCTTTTGTAACTTGGAATTCTTACAGAACAAAGAAGATAGAACCTGACCCTACCAATCTTTTATATTTTCTCACAGAAAGAAGGCAGGATTCATGTGACATAACAGATGATTTTGTAGAGTTTACCCCTGAAATGAAGTCTGTTTTATATAAAATGTAATTTTGCAACAATAAAGCTTATGTCACTGTGATGGAAAAAAATTTATACCTGAGATACTTTGACTCCTATATTATGGTTTATTTTACAGTTTGTAGTTTAGCCAAAATTTTATATGACCTTTGTAAAATATTTCAAGGGTGTCTTAGTCCTCAAGGAAAAAGCTAGAAGATTATGGAGATTTTTAAAAACGTATTTGTTGTTGGCTTCTCAAATATGTTGGCATCTCAAATATTCTTTATATCACTTGTTCATTAGTAAGTAAATAAGAAACTCTTTCTAAAACAGCTTTTAAAGGAATCTCACGAGTTTCATAATTTTCAATGACTAGAAAACCAAGTTTCACTTTTGCATGCAAGAAATAATATGTTCATTTGTGAATATATCCCATGGCTACCTTTTATCGATAGGTAACTTATTTAAAGAGTCAGAGTTACTTTCTCAGTAAAAGATATCCTAAAGCCCCCCTTCATTATCTCTCTAAAGAAAATATTTTTATTTGTGTCTAAACTAGGACCTTAGAACTTATATAAAAAGTAATAAAAATATAGATTTTGAAAATCAATGGAAAAAGGCTTTTTTGTCTTTGAGGAGTTTTTTTCATTTTGTATAGTTTTGATCTAAAAAATGTGGTGAAAATGATAAAGTCCTTTTCTCACTGAAAGTCATATATTCTCTTAATTCAATGTTTCATTTCTTCTTCACATTCCAGAACTGAAATATTTCTAGATAATGAGATTGCTCTGTTTTCAGAAAAATTATGGCTCAAAAAACAAGAGAAATCTACGTTTCAAAAACTATTTAGGAAGTTTACAAAATGAAAGTGTGAATAATCTTAGAAACATTTTTTTATTTACTAAGAAGTTAAAAAATTAACCAACTGAATAACAACTTCTGTGAAAACTTTTTAACATTTCATTTATTTTCAACATGTTAAATATTCTGTTTCTAGGTGGAGAAAGACACTTGAATTTCCAGAAATATTTGTTCGAACTACAATAATTGCTAGGAAAAGACAATTATTACTCTTCTACTTTATCCTGTAGCTGTACAACTCTTATTTTTCCTCTTGCTGCCCTGAGGTTTGAAATGAGGGTCTCTGTCTTCAGTGACATCCTTGGCCATATTTACTTATTTATTTTTCAATACACAATTCACACATTTAATTTACTTAATGTAAAAGTATTCATGCATTATTTTCTCATGGAGAACCACACTCCTCCAGAGTAGGCCCAACGATGGAGTAAAATTATTAGAGGCATTTTTGAAAGTTAGCAAGTTGGAGTCTACCATCTAATGAGTAAAACTTCCTTCAAAATTTTCATCTTATGAGACTGGGCAATTATTCCTATGCCACTGCAATTGCTCTGGACACTTTTGGATTTTTCTTTTTGAAATATGTCAGACATTTCCCATAAATATTTCTTTCATCTGTTGAAACTGTTACTGGTTTTTAGAAGTGGCCAATTGGCATCCAGAACATCTTTATGTGAACTAAATATCTGATAGAGATGGACAGTGCTACATTTGTCCAAATGATAAGTTGCATCTTCTTTTGAGAGTTTTGTAGTTAGTAAATTTGACTTTGAAGGTAATTATCAAAAAATTGTAGCCTACAGAAATTTCAGAATACATCAAAATTATTACACTTAGTGAATAGTAGACAGACTTATTTAAAGTCAATTATCCAGTGATTGAATTATATGTATGCATATATAAAGCATATGTTGTGTGAATACATGTGTGTGTGTGACAAAGAGAATCAGAAAAATACAAAAAGAAGATGAAGAGAGAGAGGAAGGAAAAGAAGGAGGGTTTTGTTGTTTTGTATTTTACAAAAGGTATTACTTCTATTTTGAAATCATTTTTACCTAACTTTAAGTTTCAAAACTTAAATATACACAGAGCAATATCTAAGGAAGCCTGAGCTACTATTATACTGCACCCATGGAACCAATGCACTGTGACAGGTTAAACATGAAGAACTTTTCCTGGAGGCTTAACGAAATTGGTAGAGGGATGGATACATATAGGATTTTTTCTTTTTTTCTTTTGACTATAGTAAAGTCTGGGGGTACAGATATGGATAAGATTAATCTTTTTTTTTCTTTTTTCTTGCTAGCAGGGATCAAACTCATGACCACGTGCTTGCCAGGTAGGTGCTTGTGCCACTGAACTAAATCCCCAGCCTTTGGCTAAAATTAATATGAGGTCATTTTTATATTTCTGAGACTCTCCAAATGAGGCAATAAAGACATTATTATTGACCTACCTTGGAGGAAAAATGAAGGAATAAATAGGACTGTTATCTGATTTTTTTTATTTTAAAAAGAATAAAACAGAATAAAATGGAAGAAAGCAAATCAGAGCAAAACAATGCAAGTAACACAGGATTTCAAAACAAGACGACAGGAAATCAACAGTGGCTACCATAATGTCTCTTGTTTTCTTCGAAATAGTTGTTCATATCTTTACACACAATGAATTCAAACAAAACCCAGTAGTATAAAACTGATAAAAACAAAAGAATGAAAGCATTACAGGCCTCCAAAACCAGACAGTAGGTAAATCAACAATAGCTATCGTAATGTCTTTTGTTCTCTTTAAAATAGCTATCCACACTTTCACACATGTTGAAATCAAATGATGCAGAACAGATCAAAAACAATCAAAACAAAGGATAAAAGTAATATTGGACTTCACAACAAGATGACAGGAAATCAGCAAGTGCTACCATGTCTCATTTTCTTCAAAATAGCTATTCATACAATCACGTGTAATGAAATCAATTCTTGTAAACTCTTTAGGAAAAGTTCTAGGCACATATAAGCCTATACATGTACATCTATCCTTTCTGTATTAGAGGGAAAGACAAAACAAAACATAACAAATTACAAGAAAAACAAGAAACAAAAACGACTAATAATAACAATAACAAAGAGTCCAAAACAGTAACAATACAGGCTTGCAAAACAAGGTGGTAGGAACATAACTAAGATTGTTATTTTGCATAGTTATCTTCAAAAGAATTACTCAGATTACCATATATAAACATGAAAAATTTATCTAATCCTATGAATGTTAACTGTTTTCTTCCAAGAACTAATAGAATTAGTAATACAATCCTCTTAACCGTCTTAAGTGTATATGTACAAATTTATAACTTTTTTCATTTCTCTTCCTTCTTTTCTCCTTTTCCCTATCTGATTTATTTTTCCCATTTGGGAAGTTTGCTACCCTTCAACAATATTTACTGAAGATTTTGTATCTTATTTACTCTTTCAGTTTCTTATACTAGGGAGACAATATGGTATTTACACATGTGAGTTTGATTTATTTCACTTATGAGTATGGTTGCAAGTCATACCCACTTACCTATAAAAGCCCCAATTTGACCCTTCTTTATAGCTGAGTACTACTCCATCATATAAAACTACAACATCTTTTTTATCCATTCCTCCATTGATGGACATTTAGATTGTTCCCAAGATTTGGCTATTACAAATTGTGCTGCTATAAACATGGGTGCACATGCGTTACTGTGGTATGATGTTTTCATTTCTGCTAGGAATACGCCCAGAAGTGGAATAGCTAGGTCAAATGGGACTTCCAATCGAAGTTTTTTGAGGCACCTCCAAACCTATTTCCACAGTAACTGCAACTGTCTGTAGTCTCATCAATAGTGCATGAATGTTCCTTTTGCCCCACAGCCTTGCCAGCATTTGTTACTGGTATTTTTCTTGATCCTGGCCATTCTTTCTGGAGTGAGATGGAATTTCAGTGTTGTTTTAATTTGCATTTCTCTAATGACCAGTGATGCTGGTCATGTATTTATTTGCCATTTGTACTTTTTCAGTGGAGAAGTGTGTATTCATCTCAGATTTTGGATTGGGTCCTTGAATTTCGGGGGTCTGATTTCTCTAATTCTTTGTATGTTCTAGATAGAAGTCCTTTGTCTGAGGGACAGTTGACTAAGATTTTTTTCCAATTTGTGAGTTTTATTTTCACTTTGTTGGAGATTTCCTTTGACATGCAAAACCTTTTAATAAGACAAGATCCCAATTATTGATTCTGGGAAATATTTCCCTTGCAGTTTGATTTTTGTTCATGAATTCTCTGCCTACCACTATGTCTTCAAGATTTCTACTTTGTCTTCCAGCAGATTTAGTGTTTCTCTTTTAATATTTAAATCTGTGATCCATTTTGACTTTAGTTTAGTGTATGGTGATAGGCATGGGTCTAATTCTAGTTTCTGGCATATGGAAAGCCAGGTTTTCCAGCACCACTTGTTAAAGAGGCTATCTTTCTTCCAGTGAACACGTTTGGCCTCTTTGTCAAAGATAAGGTGGTTAAGTGTGTATGTAATTGTGGTTGTATCTTCTAATCTGTTCCACTGATCTTCAGGTCTGTTTTTATTCTGGTGCTATGCTGATTTTATCACAGTGGCTTTGTAGTATAATTTTAAGTCAGGGATGGTGATGCCTTCTGCCTTGTCTTTGTTGCGCAGGTTTGCCTTTGCTGTTCTATGTCTCTTCTGGTTTCAAAAGAAATTTAGAAGTGATTTCTCTAGATTTGTGAGGTATGCTAATGGTATTTTGATTGGAGTTGCATTAAATCTGTGTAAAAGTTTTGGGAGAATGGCCATTTTCAGAATGTTTTCTCTTCCTATCCATGAACAGGGAATATCTTTCCATTTTCTGAGATCCTATTTGATTTGTTTTTTCAGAGTACTGAAATTTTCACTGAATAGATATTTTACTTCCTTTGTTAGATTGATTCCTAAGTATTTCATTTTCTGGATGCTGCTGTGAAGGGTGTGGCTTCTCTTATTTCTCTCTCAGTAAGTTTGTTGTTTGTGTATAGGAATGCCATTGATTTCTGAGTGTTGACTTTGTATCCAGCTGCATTACTGAATTTGGTTATTACATCTAGAAATCTTTCAATGGAGTTTTGGGGGTCTTCTATGTAGAGTATCATGTCATCTGCAAATAATGATAATTTAACTTCTTCTTTTCCTATCTTCATTTCTTTATTTCTCTCTCTTATCTAATTGCTCTGGCTAATATTTCCAGCACTATGTTGACTAGGAGTGGTGATAATGGACATCCTTGTCTCATTCCTGATTTTAGAGTAAAAACTTTCAGTTTTTGACCATTTAATATGATGCTGGCTGTTGGTTTGTCATAGATGGCTTTTATCAGATTGAAGTACATACCATCTATTTCAATTTCTGTAGGGTTCGTGTCATGAATGAGTGTGAACTTTATCAGAAGCTTTTTCTGCATCTATTGAAATGATCATGTAATTCTTATCTTTGGCTTTATTGATGTGGTGTATTATGTTTATTGATTTACGTTTGTTGAACCATCCCTGCATTCCTGGAATGAATCCCACTTGGTTGTGGTGTATAATCTTCTTGATGACTTGCTGAGTTCTGTTTGCCAGTATTTTATTGAGGATTTTTGCATCAATGTTCATTAGGGAGATTGGTCTGTAGTTCTCTTTTTTGGTTGGGTCTTTCTCTGGTTTTGGTATGAGGGTTGTCTTAGTTATTTTTTACTCGTTGTCGAGACAAAATACCTGATGTCCAAAATTAGGGAAGGAAAGGTTTATTCTTACAGTTTTTTGGGAGTTTTAGTCTAATAGTTGGTTCTGAGTCAGCATGGGGTGGTGGGGCTACAGTTTACAGTGGCTTCAAGCCACAAGGCATGCTGGCGAGGAGACAGGAAGGAAGCGGAAGAGGAACAGCAAGCAGAAAAGGAAGACCCGCCTTTCCTTATACTGTATCTCAGCTCCACCCCTGGGCATGGGCAGCGTTTACATTGCTAATCCCAGCGCTAGACAACAAACTAAACACAAGCAGCCCCATCAAAAGTCTGAGGACTTGGGGGTACATAGCATATCACCCAATACAAGGGTAATGCTTGCTTCTAGCAATTAGGGAGACTTGCTTCCCTTTCAATTTCCTTGAACAGTTTGAGGAGTGTTGGCATTAAGTCTTCCTTGAATTCCTTGTAGAATTCAGCTATGAATTCATCAGGACGTGGGCTTTTCTTTGTTGGTAGGTTCTAATTACATTTTCAATTTCATTAATTGAGATTGAATTATGCAGTAGTTTTACATCTTCTTGATTCAGCTTTGGTAATTCATATGTTTCTAGGAGTCTGTCAATTTCTTCTGTGTTATCAAACCTATGGGAGTAAAGGTTTTCAAAGTAGGTATTTATGGTCTTCTGTATTTCCACAAGGTCTGTAGTGATTTTGCCCTTTTCATTGCTTACTGCCTGAATTTGAGTTTCTCTTTCCTTTCTTAAAATTAAGTTGTTTAGGGGCTTATCAATTTTATTTATTCTTTCAAAGAACCAACTCTTTCATTCATTAATTCTTTGTATTGTTTTCTTAATCTCTATTATGTTAATTTCTGTTCTGATCTTTATAATTTCCTCCCTTCTTTTGGCTTTGGGCTTGACTCGCTCTTCTTTTTCTAGATGTTTAAGGCATAGCATCAGGTGGTTTACTTGTGTTCATTCTGTTCACCTGATGTAGGAATTCACTGCAATAAATTTCCCTCTGAGAACTGCTTTCATTGCATCCCACATGTTCCAGTAAGTTGTATTTCTATTTTCATTTGCTTGCAGATATTCTTCTTTAATTTCCTGTGTGACCCATTGATTATTCAGGAGTGTATTGCTTAATTTCCATGTGTTTATAGAATTTTTGCATTTTCTGTTGTCATTGATACCTAGTTTCATGGCACTATGATCAGATAATTTGCATGGAATAATTTCAGTCCTTTTGCATCTATTTAAGCATGTTCTGTGGTCTAGAATATGGTCTATTTTAGAGAATGATCCAAGTGCTGCTGAGAAGAATGTGTATTTCGAAGTTGTTGGGGGAAACACTATGTACATGTCTACTAAGTCCATTTGTTCACAAGTTTGATTCTGTTCTGCTATTTCTTTGCTGATTTTCTCTCTAGTTGATCTGTCTCTTTGTGTTAATAGGGTGTTAAGGTCTCCTGTTATAACTGTGTTTTTACTTATTTGATTTTTCATTTCTATTAATATTTGTTTTATATAGCTGGGAGCTCCTATATTTGGTGCATATATATTTAAGACTATTATCTCTTCCTCATGATGTTTTCCCTTTACTAGTGTGTAGTAATTTTCTTTATCTCTCTTGATCATTCTTAGTTTGAAGTTTATATTGTCTGCAAACAGAATAGCTACCCCCGCTTTTCTTTGGGTACTTGTTGCATGGAGTACTGTTTTCCATCCTTTGACTTTTAGTCTCTGAATTTCCTTTTGGGTTAGATGGGTTTCTTGTGTACAGCATGTGGTTGGATTCTGTTTCTTGATCCATTCTGCCAGTCTGTTTCTTTTAATTGGTGAATTGAGGCCATTTACATTAATGATTATAACTGCTATATATTGGCTTATTTTTGTCATGTTATCTTTTTGATGTTGTTTCTTTACCTTTCTCCTCTGTTTAATTGTTTGCCTTGCCTAGTGTTCTTTTTCTGTTAGTTTTCCT
>RJWM01033374.1:0-20663 GCA_004363535.1 Dasyprocta punctata
GAATCTCTAAAGGATGCGTTCTTTTAAAATATAACACGCATCATATATAAAGCTTCTTACCTTGACTCTGCACGTAGACCTTACCCTTGGCATGCGGCTTTTTAAAGGAGAGAAAGAAAACAGATGAATGTGACGGTTTGTCTTATGCTTTTTAGAAATAAATAAGGCATTAAAAATCCTGTTAGAAAGCAAGCCTAATAAGCATCACGCGGCGAGCCCACATGGTCAGCGGTCAGCGCACAGGGCGACCTCGCTCTGGCCTCTAAGGACACAGCTCTGAGAGGGACGAGCTGCGGGCCAGGTGCTCCATCGGCCGAGAGCAGCTCCGCAGGGTGCGGTCACCGGGTCAGTGCCGCGGCCGCCGGGCTCAGCAGGGCACTGCCAGGGACGGAGCCGTGCGGGCACAAGCGTCCCCCACCCCAGGACAGAATTTGAAGGGAGACTTGGATGGGTCAGAAGAAGGAAGAGGAGGAGGAAGGGGAGGAAGGAGAGGGGAGGAAGGAGGACCCAGGGTCCAAGGTGGTGGGAAAGCAAACACTGGTCAGAGGGGGCAGCTTCCCGCCTGAGGGAGGCCAGGCCGGCCTCAGGGACAGAGCCCGGGGTGGCCGCTGGCCTCCTGGGGGAGGCGGCGCTTGTGGGGCCATTAACCTATGATTCCTTGTGGTGTCTTCCGGGGAAATGATGCACGCAAAAATACCAGAAGGAAGCTGGGGTGATGGCACACACCTGTGATTCCTGCACTCAGGAGGCTGAGGCAGGAGGACTGCTATGAGTTCAAGGCCAGCCTGGGCTACCTAGCAAGACTCTGTCTCAAGAAAACAAAACCGAAAACTACTAGAGAGAAGAATCATTTCTCCAGCTCACTTGAAGTGTGGCAGAGCTCTTCTCAAACCCAGATTTAGACAGGAAGGTAGAAGCAGGAACAGGGTCAGCCAGCCACTGCGGAATGACCTTAAGGATCTGTAGGTGCCAAAGGCTGTGCTTCCTTCCTTTCTTCCTTTCTCTTTCTTTCTTTCTTTCTTCCTTTCTTTCTCTCTCTCTCTCTCTCTCTCTCTTTCTTTCTTTCTTTCTTTTTTTCTTTCTTTCTGAGACAGGGTCTCACTATGTAGTCCAGACTGACCTCAAATTCAGGGCAATCCTCCTGCCTCAGCCTCCTGCGTGGTGGGATTACAGGTGTGTACCAGCACCTACAGCAGCTGAAGGTGACCAAAATGCAGTCATTTCTATGAAAATGTGCAAAATTAGCACCTTCGTGTTCTGTGACCCGAAGGTTCTAGACCACTGCATGTGACTAAGTTAGCGAGGTCAGTGGCGGTCAGGGAAGTCAGAGTGTGAGTGTGAGTGTGTGGAGCAGCCCGGGGTGGCCCTGGCATTGCATGGGGTTGCCAGTCCACTCCGGCCTTACCCCCCGTCAGGTTTACACTCGGGCACAGGCCAAGGCCGAGGCAGCCCCGATGGGGGGGGGCAGAGGTGGTCCATGGGCGGATGGCGGCCGGAGGGCCCGGGGACAGCGGCTCCGGGGCAGAGGTCGGTAGGTTCACACCTTAGCAGTTGATTGGGACTGGCCTAGCGTCCTGTTTCATGTCTGATTTTGAACCAGGGGACTTCAAAAGTCCCTGGCTGTCCTACTGAATTCCAGACACCCTGGAACTAGCGGGGCTTAGAAAACAGTTTCAAAAACCCCTTCCCTACCAGTTAAGCTTTCATGGGAAAAGACAACGGTAAGGACGATGCAGTCAGGCCCCCCCCCCTGCTCCTCGGGAGGTTTTCCTGTTCCCTTTCCTGGTCCCCATTCCTCCTCTCCAATAAATTTTCCTACTCCTAAAAAAGAAGAAGAAAATGGCTTGCACAGCCCTGTGACTGAGGACCCGCGGTCGGGAGTCCTGCAAGAGTCCAGCGGCTTTGTTACGGCCTCAGCGAAAGCCGGGGAGCCCAGTGGGCTTGGAGGCCCCTCCTCGACGCCCCTCTAGCGCACTGGCTGGGAGAGGCCGCAGGAGGGGCTCCAGCTCTGCTAGAAATACAGCGGCTGGCGCGCTAGCCGGGAGGCCAGGCCCCGGCTTCAACGGTGGCGGGTTCCACCGAATTCTCGGTGAATTTGATTCTCGAAGGAGAGGCAACAGTTTACAGTCCTGTCACTGTTGGCATTAGAAATATGACTTGTGATTAGAACTATACAAACACGAAATGCTCCCTTCGAGAAATTCCACCCTTCTCCCAACTCGGTAATTAACCAGTGGCTCGAGCCCGCCGTGAGCAGGACTGGTCGTGTGTGGAGACGTCCGGGCTTATCGCTGCCCCTACCCACCTCTGAGCACTGTTTCTCTAAAACCCACTAAGACCCGGGACAGATGATCGTTCGGCCTGGCGCAGACCCCTGAAATGTGCCACGGAGGCATCCTGGGATCTTATCTGAGCAAGTCAAAAAGAATAGTCATGGTCTAACAGAAATGCAGACCTGAGTTATTTTCAATCATCAGGCTGAAAGAAACGTGGCAAAAGCCCAGTGGCTCACTGCACCGACTCTGAAGAACACCTCCTGCATCAAAGGGACGCAAACGCAGATCAGCTGTCCTGGCTCGGTCCGCACCGCCGCATCCGCCCTGCCGTGATTGACAGTCCCCGTGGGGCCCCTGCCAGCACCGATGAGCACATCGACGCTTCTTACTTCATCACTAAAAAGGGGACTGCGTGCACGCGGGGCTGCACCGCGAAGTCTATGAGAAACTATTAAGTAATAGAAAATATTAAGTAATAATAACTTGGTCCATTATTAGATTGGGAGGGCAGCACACCTAGGGTAGGGAGCTATAAGCGGGGTGCTTTTATAAGAGATGCAAATGCTAATCGGTAGCTTTCTTTAATGGACTATTGGACAGAAGCCCCAAAGACTGCCCATTCTTTGGTTCCCATAACACAGAGGTTAATCCTCTGAAACGAGCCTGTCTGTAAATGGAGACCACAATAAATACTATTTTTATAAGAAATGCATAATTTAATGTGGCTGGAAAAAATAATAATTCTTATTATAATTCTCACTTTGAAATTACATCTTCTGCTTGTGGCTTTATTCAAAGTACGCATAAAATAGCTTCAAATTGCCTAAAAGAAAGCCAGGCCCATTCATAGACCTGTCACAAGCTGTGCTGGGCCATGGGACACGCAGCGGGAGCTTCTCAAGGTGCACGGTGTCTCTCGTTCTCTCCCTCTGCTCTCTTCCATTAAAACCCTACTACCAGGCCAGGCACGCTGGGACGTGCCTGCAGTCCCAGCACTCAGGAGGCTAAGGCAGGAGGACTGCTGCAAATTCAAGGCCAGCCTGGGCTACAGAGCGAGTTCAAGGCCAGCCTGGGACACACAGTGAGACCTTATCTCAGAAAACCAAAAACCAAAACCAAACAAAACAATCCATTACCAAGCAAAGAAGGAAAAAAAAAAAAAAAAAGAATATGCTGAAAAGGAGGTAGAAGACACAGCCCTGCCAGGAACCCCTGCAGCGGACCCAGAGACTGTGCTGAGATGAGTTTTCAAGGAAAGCAAAGCGCAGGCCGGGGATGTTTCAGAGTAGTCTCTCTACAAAAACCTGCCCGAAGCAATCCGACAAATGCAGGTGAACGATAGTGCTGTGTGATTCATACATGCTTTTATTTATAAAAATGAATCCAATAGGAGTATCAGCTGAGCTTTACTGAAAAATGCACACACCAAAAAAAGAGCACAAACAGATGCCAAGCCCCCGGGAGAACTGTGAGTATTGCGAACTGTAAATAAGTGCTAATTAAAAAATAAAAATAGGAAAAAATAAATAAAAAAGGTCTTGTCCTAAAAGATCAAGTCTAGTAATTTTTAAAGGACAAAAGAATAAATGTTTAAATATGAGGCAAAACAACTTTGAATTCAAATTTAACAACCAACCCACTGCTTTAAGTTTTAAAGACACACACACAAAGGCTATAAGATAAGTAATCGCGTCTGAGATGGGGCTGGAACCTGCTGCTGCTGGGCTTGGGCCATCACCGGTGCCTGCATGGCCGTCCCGCGTGTGCTCCCATGTCGCCCACCACTGGTGCTGCAAGCCGCCCGATGGGACAGTCGCACGTGCCCCACGGTGGTTCAAGCCGGCGGGACCTGACCACCCCTTCTTCTATCAGCGCCATCACGGCTCCCCTCCCTCCCTGATCCTACACTGAGCGACTTTCGCTGCCTTCCCCTTGGTTTGCAGACACTCTGTCACTCGTGGGGAGTCTCCCCGAGGACACGGAAGCACCGCCCTGAGCGGCCACCGTCCGGGAACGTGTCAGCCACGGTGTCCGTGGACTCTGCGATGTCTCCTTTCTGTTGAGAGAGCTACGTGACGGCAGCTCCCTAAAACTCTCGTTTTGCATTGAAATCTAAAATTTGTCCTTGGCAACAAGCATTGCCAGTTGCTGTTCTTTAAATGAGCGGTAAAAGTCCAACAAACACTCAGGCCTTAATGAGCCTGGTTTGTGCCCAGGGTCCGTCTGGGCGCCAGTGGTGTGGCCCGTGGCAGGTGGACTGAGGGCACCGCTCACAGACCCCCACGCACTGCTCCCTGCAGCTCTGCCCCCAACTTGGAGAGCGGCATCAGGGTCCGCAGCTGAACAGTGGCAGCTTCCCCCCGCCTTGCTCCACAAAGGACATCACATGTGGCACTGGCGTGGGCACTCGGGCATACTGGCGTCATGGGCACTGCCCCCCATTTGGGACAGGTCTCAGCGGGCACTCGTTGCCATTTTTCCCACAGGCAAGACGCCAGTGTCTCATCTTGCCTAGAAGAGTAGTTTGGCTCCCTGGGGCCCTGAAAGGGCCACAGATGCATCTGGGGGCCGCTGATGGAGATGGCCCCCTCAAGAAGCCAGAGGAGTCGGCACACGAGGACGAAGCGGGAGGCCAGGGGCCTGCTTTTCACCCTGAGGACTACTGTGCACTCCACGGTGCTGAGAAATGCAGCCTCCAGTCTCAGGCTGCGGAGCGTGGCGTGGAGAGTGACGGCGGTGCACTCGGGAGAGTCCTCCTGTCCACACATCCAGCGGCCTGAGCTCTGGGAGAGACACCGGCCCCACCAGTGGCCGCGTCCCGCTCCGTCCCAGGGCAGCCGTCTCCAGCACTGCACTGCGCAGACCCGGGCCGTTGGAACAGCAGCAGCAGGGCCAGGGCCAGGCCCGGGGGTGGCGAGGGCGTCAGTGGTGCACACCGCCAAGGAGCCGGCAGAGAAGGGCTCGGGATGGAGGGACACAGCTCGCTGCAGGACCACGGCCGGGCAACAGCCTCGCCACCTGGAGACGCTGCCCGTGGCCTCTCTGTCCTGGAGGCGTCCATCTTTGCTTCCTTTCCCTCTCCCCGTGAGGACTCCTCCCACCCCAGCTCATTCACCCGCCCGGATAGTGATGAGCACTGAAGCGGGTAGGAAACGCCTGGGAAGACAGCAGAGACACAGCCTGCCCTGGATGCGGTGTCCGGACTGAGCACAGCGAGGTGAGGAAGGACGGGAGGAGGGGTGCGCGGGGCCACTGACACCCTCGCCACCCACAGCCCCGACCCTGCTGCCGGTGCTCACGCGGCTTGGGTCTGCACTGGGACCAAGCTGGAGCATGGCTGCTGTTGGCTCTGGAAGATGCTTCCGAAGCCCAGACTGCTGGACATGTGGACAGACGGCCTCTCCCGAGGTTTCCTGCCTGTACTCTTCATGCAACACTCCACAAGGCGAGACTGGAGATCGCCTTTCTCAATGCACCTGAGTGTACTTCCCTCTTCCTTCTTGGCAAGGCTCTGAAGGAAGAATTGAAGCCCACAGGGAGAGCGAAGAGAGAGACTTCAGCGAAGGAGGAGGAGGTGGCGGGCTGCACTGCCTCCCTGAGCCTGGATCACTGCGTGGGAGGGGCAGCTTGGACCTGCAGAAGCACAGTGACTACTGGTGACCCCAGAGGCCTCTACGGAGAAATGCGCCAGTGGGATGGAGCAGTGGACACAGCGGACTGCAGTGGCTGCTGAGTAATCCAGGCTCAGACATCTTCCAGGAAAGGGCGACCGGCCAGCAGCCAGCATAGAGAGGGGCCAAGTGAGCTTGGAACTCAGAGGAGCTGCAGGCCAGCTCCATCTAGCGGTGCCAGTGTCAGGGTGAGACGCGACCAAGTTCAAGTCAGAAGGAGGTCAGGGAGCCTAGTTCAACTTGGCAAGGAGCTGAGTTCAAGCCAGCAGAAGGTACACAGAGTGCTGCAGGCTTAACAAACGGGGTTCCAGCTTCACAGCCAAAAACCAGCCTGAACGTCAGTGGAACTAAAGGTGCAGGCTCACTGGGATTATGCACCCACCTAGCATCAATCTCCAGCCGGCTTGCTGGGATTCATGAACTCAGATCTGGATTCTGTCTGCCAGTGACAGCACAGATACACCGTGAAGTAGACACATTTTATGCCATGAAGTAGACACATTTTTTTCTTTTCTTCTTTATTTCCATTTTCTTTTTCTTTCTTTTTGTTTCTTTTTTCATGATTGTTTGTTCTTGGATGAACATTGCTTCTAGTTTTCTTGCCGTTTTGCTCTTGTTTTTATTTCTTCCTTCTCTCTTGAACGCTCCCTTCTGCGCCAGTTTCCCGAAGTCTGCATATTCCGCCTTTGGCCTCCAACCTTGCTTCTAAACTTTTCCTCTTCTACTTCTCTACTTTTTCTCCTTCACACCTTTGAAATGTTCACTCCTGAGGGGTAGAACCACCATGCCGAGGGCATATTCACTGTATACAATGTTCTCATTTGTTTTAGATTTTGTTATATAACCACAAACCTGGCTGACACAGCTGAAGGTGGGAAGTTAACAGTTACCGCAGTCTGTCATGTTCTAGGCTGCATCAGATGGCACTGTTATTACTAAGGTACCACTTTAGCCAAGGTTGTTCTCCCTGGTGTGACAACACTGAGACAGCCTAAGGGCAAAAACAGTGCTGCAGGCCAGTGCCAGAGAGCCAGGGCTGGGCCAAACAGGCAGCGGCTGCTCACTCCCATAGAACGAAGAGCTAGGGGCTCGCGGCAGATTCAAAACTATCCGGAAGACGTCATTTCCTAGGGTTCTACATATTAGCAATAAAGCTACCTGCCATAAGCAGTTTACAAGCATCAACTGAGGAATTAAACTAAAAATAAATAAATAAAAAATGAGAAGACACTTAAGCAAGATGCAACCCCAGACTTCCAGCTCACTAAATGCAAACCCACAGGGCAATGAGGTGGAACCATCGGAAAGCCGCCCACCTGGACTCTCTGAAGAGGCATCAACAGAAGTAACAAAGCAGACGAATGAGGCTCCAGAGAAAATCAAATCAGAAATAATCTCTCAGATAACTACAGAGATGGTGGACATAGTGAAGGACATGCTTAGTGACTCTAGTGCACACACAGATCTGTAAAAGGGAGCCAGGAGCTGACGGAAATGAGGGAAACTATGAAACACCAACATAAGGAACAAATGGAATCCATGAAAGAGATTCAAACAGATATTCAGTAGATTAAAACTCCATTGAAATTATATGCAGCAAAATGAGTCAATGTGAGGATAGAATATTAGATACAGAAGAAAGGATTGTGGTTAGTGACCATGAAAAGAAAGATTTCTTAAAAACAGCAAGGGACCACAAAAAAAAAAATCAGTCCAACAGCTGCTAGATGATGCAAAGAAGAATAACCCAAGACTGACTGGAGTCAACGAAAAAAGCAGGAAAGAGTGAAAATGACATAAAACACCTATTCACAGAAGTAATGGCAGAAAACTTTCCAAGCATGGAAAAAAGAATTTGACGCACAGCTAGACATGGTGGGACAGGCCTGTGATCCTAGTACTTGGGAGGCTGAGGCAGGAGAATCAGTGAGTTTGAGGTCAGCCTGGGCTACAAAGTGAGTTCAAGGCCAGCCTGAACTGCATAGTGAGACCCTACCTCAAAAAGACAAAAACAAACAAACAAACAAACACGAGAATATAAGAACTGGACATACAGATAAGTGAAGCATACAGAACACCAAGTAGCCATAAAAAAAAAATCTACCCCAAGGCATGTAATAGTCAAGATTCCAGAAATTCAACCTAAGAACAGAATTTTTAAAACTGTTAGAGAAAAGAAACACCCTATAAAGGAAAGCCCATTTGAATCACATCAGACTTCTCAAAAGAAATCCTTAAGTGAAGGACAGGTTGGAGTGAAGTATTTCAGGCCCTAAATGAAAACAACCCCCAACCCAGATTGATGTACCCTGCAAAACTATCTTTTAAAATTGATGGAGAAATAAGATACTTCCATGACAAAGCACACCTGAGGAAATCCATGAACACCAAAGTAGCACTCCAAAATGTTCTGAAAGACATTCTAGAAAGAGGTACTGATGACCACAACTCCAATAACCAGAGGAGAATGAATTCATCAGGCAAGGCAAGCAATTAAACAGAGGGGGAGAAAAAAAGGAACCAGCAGCAGGAAAATAACATGACAAGAATAACTCAACACTTACTACTTATAACCATCAGTCTTAATGGTCTCAATTTACCAATGAAAAGAAACAGACTGGCAGAATGGACCAAGAAGCAAGATCCAACAATATGCTGCATACAAGAAACACATTTGATTCAAAAAGAAATACATGGACTAACAAAAACAGAGCAAGCTTAACTAAAAAACTTAATGTTGAACCTCAATCTTCTAGAAAAAGAAGAGCAAGTCAAGCCCAAAGCTCATATAAGGGAGGAAGTTATAAAGATCAGAGCAGAAATTAATGCAATGGAGACTAAGAAAACAATACACAGCATCAATGAGAAAAATCCTACAGAAAATTGAAATAGATGATCTTTATCTCAATCTGATAAAAGCCATCTATGACAAAACAGTCAACATCATACTAAATGGTCAAAAACCAAAAGTTTTTGCTCTAAAATCAGGAACAAGACAAAGATGTCCACTATCATCACTCCTCTTCAATATAGTTCTGGAAACATTAGCCAGAGCAATTAGACAAAAGAGAGAAATAAAAGGAATAAGAATAGGAATGGAAATAGTTAAATTATCATTACTCACAGATGACATGATACTCTACATAGAAGACCCTAAAAACTCTATGAAAAGACTTCCAGATTTAGTAATTAAATTCAGATGTAAGCCAGATACAAAGTCAGCACTCAAAAATCAATAGCCTTCCTATACACAAATAACAAACTCACTGAGAAAGAAATTAGGGAAATCACACCTTTCACAATAGCATCCAGAAAAATGAAATATGTAGGAATCAATCTGATGAAGGAAGTAAGAGACCTTTACACTGAAAATTATAGTACTCTGAAAAATCTGATTGAAGAGGACATTAGAAAATAAAAAGATATCCTTTGCTCTTAGATAGGAAGAATCGATACAGTGAAAATGGCCATACTCCCCAAATTGTTATATAGATTTAACACAATCCCAATCAAAATACCATTAACAGACCACACAGAACTAGAGAGAAAAATTCCTGAAATTCATTTGGAACCAAAAGAGACCTTGAATAGCAAAAGCAGTTCTACGCAACAAAGGCCAGGCAGGGGGCATCACAATCCCTGACTTTAAATTATACTACAAACTACAGTGCTATAAAACAGCATGGCACTAGCAAAAAAGCAGACCTATGGATTGGAACAAGCTAGAAGATGCATTAACAACTCCAAACACACTTAGCCACCTTATCTTTGACAAAGAGGCCAAACATGTTCACTGAAAGAAAGACAGCCTCTTTAATAATAGTGTTGGAAAAACTGCCTTTCCACATGCTGGGGATTAAAACCAGACACATTTCACTCACCACAGCCTAAACCAAAATTGAACTGGATCAAAGATCTAAATATTAAAAGAGAAAAACTAAATCTACTGGAAGATAGGCTAGGTAGAACTGCTGAAGACACTGGTGTAGGCAAAGACTTTATGAGCAAAAAACCTCTATCACACAGGCAATATCGCAAAGAATCAACAACTGGGATCTCATCTTAATAAAAAGGTTTTTCATAGCAAAAGAAACCACTGACATAGTGAAGAGACAGCCTAAGAAGTGGAAATAATTTTGCCAGCTGTTCCTCAGAAAGGGGACAAATATCTTTTTTTTTTTTTGCTGGTACTGGGATCGAACTTAAGACCTCATGCTTGCTAGACAGGTGATGCGCTACTGAGCTATATCCCTGGCCCAGGATTAATATCTAGAATATATAAAAAACTCAAAAATATCAGATCCCCCCCCCAAATTTAAGGACCTAATCCAAAAATGGGCATTTGAAATAATAGGCACTTTTCAGATGAAGAAATACAAATCACAAATAAGTAAATGAAAAAATGTTCAACATCACTGGTCATTCGAGAGATGCAAATTAAAACAACACTGAGAGTCCACCTCACCCCAGAAAGAATGGCTATTATCAAGAAATCAGCCAATAACAAATGCTGGAGGGGCTGTGGGGAAAAATGAACCCTTTTCCACTGTTGGTGGGAGTGTAGGCTGGTGCAGCCACTGTGGAAATCAGTGTGGAGATTCCTCAAAAACCTAAAACTAGAGGTTCCATTCACCCAGCTATTCCCCTTCTAGGTATCTTCCCAAAAGAATTAAAAGCGTCATATCACTGTGATATAAGCACACCTGTTTACAGTGGCACAGTTTGCAATAGCTAAATCTTGGAAATAGCCAAAATGCCCACCAACTGACGAATAGAGGAAGATGCATTTTTTTATACAATGGAGTATTACTCTGCCAAAAAGAAGGATAACCTTGATACATTTTTAGCTAAATGGAAGGTAGGTTCTAGTGTGAGAAACCAAAATAAATAAGGGCCAAAATGCATAATAGATATTGGAAAATGAGAAGAAACGGTACAAATGAGAATGGGAACAAGGGACAGAGAAAGAGAAAGGATGGAAGGGACAAGAAAAAAAATACAAGGAAAAAATGGAAACAAAGCTTTTGTAAATAAGGAGGGAAAGAAGGAATGGGAGAGGAATAGGAGAAAAAGAAGCAGCAAGATGTATCAAGTACAGGTCCAAAGTGCCTATGGTGAGCATGAGTGTGTGAATCTAAAACGTACCAAGAAAAATAAAGTATCTAAGAGAACTAGACTGCAGATTCCCCAAGTCCTGGCTCTTTAACACCCTTCCCATAAGCAGCCCGGCCTAAGGAAACCCCCCGCCGCCTAAGCGATGGTCACTCTCGGGTACGCGAGGACGCACATCTCCCAATCCGAGAACCTAGAAATAAAACTAACACAACATCAAAAGTTTCACTGCTGGACTATTTTTTGTCATGCAATGACAATATTAAAAAAAAATTAGTGAAGTTTTAAGAGTCTCTACACATGAAAAAGCAATTAATGCATGGAACCACGTGGTAACATTGTGCCCATTCTGGGCACTGTTGACAGGCCCACTACCGGGCCTAAAAATCTCCAATCTTGCAACTCTGTGATCTCGTCAGCACAAGCAGAATCTGACACAGATAAACACATACCCACTGCGCGAGCACCGTCTCCTTCATCGGCTCTGTGAACGCGACAGCAAACCTAGCAAATGAACAAAAATAATGAAGGCAATTAGGCCAGAATTCAATTAACATAACTATGAAACAGCTCTTCGGAACAAATTATGAGAGGCAGGGTAAGACACTAAATTTAAAGTGCAATCAATCTTTATTACTCGTGGTCACTGACCATTAGGTTTAATCTCTATTCACATCAAGGAGAAAGTTGCGCAGGCCAGAAGTAAGCCAAATGATGCTCGAAACTTCCTGTTTTTCTTGTCCCTTCCATGTAAGGCTGGAGAAGCAGGGACACATTTTTGAAAAACAGAAAGTAAGACATAGGAGAGTGTTATGGTTTGTGTATCTGCGTGTTCCCGAAAGCCTCATGGGCTGGGAGGCAGGGTCTGGGGAAGTGGTTGGATTACGGTGCGCTACAGCTACCTTGGTGTTGGAGGTGGGGTCTGGTCAGAAGAGGCGGGTGGGTCCCGGGGTGAGACCCAGAAATGTTTACGTCCTCCCTGCCCCCTCCTTCACTCTTCACTTCCTGTCCACCACGAGGTGAGCAGTTGTCCTCCGCTGGCCCGTTCTACCACGCCTGCCTCAGCCTTGGGGCCAGCCAACCATCAGCTAAAAACATAGACCACAATTAACCCTTCCTTTAAGTTTGTCCCAGCAAAAGGAAAAGTGGTAAGACAGAAGCAAGGAACTCGTCCATCCACCCTGAGCACTCCAGAGAAGGTGACCCACAAAGGAAGCCTGGGCTACACGCGGAGGGTGCCCACCAGCAACCGCGTCCTGCCCTCCCCGGGGCAGGGATCCGTGGTGACCTCTGCATTTCAAGACAGTTCATCGGCTTCCATAGCAACCGTGCAGAGTGTAAAGGGAGAAGGGAAGGGGATCTGCTTAGGAAAGACGTGTTGCTCACGAAGTGCAGGAGGATTAGCAAGCCACCTTGCAGTGGAAGGGCACATCACAGCCCTAGAGGGGAAGACTACAAAGATGCTCCTTTCGACCAGTTTGGACAAGAAATCCAGTCACACTTCAAACAAAATCCGCAAGTCAATTTCCATTGGAAGTTGACAAAATAATTACAAAGCTCATATGTGTAATGAGGTAACAAACTCCCAGAAAATGCTGATAAAGAAGAATTCAGAGATGGGACTTGTATTAGACACCACAACATATTCAAAACGTAAAAACTAAAATGCTGTTGACAATGTGAGAAAACAGAGGAGAGCAAAACCCAGCACAGGGAAGGACTCGACCTAAACACACCTGAGAATTCCAACCAGCACGAACTCCAGCACACGGTTAGGAAGGGAAAGTTAGCGTCCTACCTCACAGAGCACAGCTAAAGGGAGCCCCAGAGTTCCACAAAAGTGACAAAGCTGGAAGAGAGCTACAAAACCATGCCTACGTCACTGGTCAGGGCCTGGCACAGGTTCTCCGAGCAGACAAAGGAACAAGTTTTAACGATAGGTAGATTTAGAGCGCGCTTCTAGGTCTCCATTTAAGCCACTCCGGAGAACATGCCCCCAGCAGGGCAAGGGGACCTGCGCGCTGAAGGACCCATTGGCTCCGTCTCCACCTGTCCCACGTGCCCTGCTGGTGGCGTGGGACACAGGGCTTCTCTCGCCCCCTTGATACACCTTCGCACGGTCCCCAAGATGGGCTCTGTCCCATCCCCCTCAGCGCTGCGTCTCAGTCACTCTCCCTGACCCCTTGCCCCAGCGTCTCAAAGGGGTGCTGCTGAGCTCCTCCCAGTTTCAAGGTGTTAGGTAGCACCAGTGTCGAAGAGCTCTCCACTTTACAGCTGCGACACCCCCGCCTTGCACATCCTCTGGTCATACCTCCTCTCTTGGGGTCCTGAAATGAACCTCCACCTTAGCAAGTCCAGTGAGAGGCCTGAGCATCCCCAGGCCTGCAGAGGCAGCGCCCCCTCCAGCTCTGCCTGCTCGGAGCCTGGAATGCACAAGCAAGGAGCGAGGGTCGTGGTCCCTAAACAACATTCTCCAAGAGCCGGAACAAGGCGTTTCTGGGAAGCGGCTGTCTGTAGAAGCGGGACAGGGTGCAGCTGGGATAGACCAGGAATATCATCCAGGAGGTAGGAATGTGCTCAGAAGAGAGCCGCCAGGCCAGCACAACCCAGGCACCAACTGCGACCTCGCCAGGGGCCAAATCTGGGACACTCTGAACGCCACAGTAAATACCAGCAATGGGCTATCCATAAAGAAGAAATTAAGTAAGAATCTGCGTAGGCTCACGTTTAGATGGCCCCCACGGCCTCCCAGGTGGGGCTTTGTGGCTGTGATTGGATCACGGGGCTGTGACACTCATAAATTAGGAGGTCGTGTTAAGAGAGAATCAGTGCACCTTGAGTTCATTCCTGAAGGTGATGGTGGGAGGCGGAACCTGGTGGAGGGCTGGGGCACGGGGTGCGGCCTGGCAGTGTCTGCCCCCCTCCTCCTCCCTTGGTCTCTCCCTGCTTGCCGTCACACTGCCATGGCCTGTTTCTCCTCTGCCAGCCCCTCTGGTCAGCCTTGCAGTCAGCAGACCATGGACTGAAACCTCCACACAGTGAGCCCAAGTCAAGCTGTCCTCCTTTGACTTGTAGGTGTCGGGTATTGTGCCACAGTGACCACAAATGCCCGTGTTGCCATGACTAAAGCATCGAATCCATAAGTGGGGTCAGAGGGACGACTCCTCCTTGTCACAGTGGAATTCCAGCTCACGCTGGAGAAAGTGCGGGACCAGCAGGCAGTCACCATTGGTGAATGTGGCAGGAGTAAGGACTGCAGGGAAAGAACCCCCCGGGGAGGGCGTGACCTGGAAGGGGGCTTCACCCCTAGGAGGCGCCTCGGCTTCTGCTGCTTCTTAAAGCCTGCTCTGCGCACGGCAGGGGCGCGGGGGGCAGGGCAGACATCGCCAGACTGCACGGTGAGGCCGTGTCGGGCACCGCTCCTGAGAGGCAGGCCGGGGAGCCAAACCCTAAGGGACACGCGCCACCCCACCACACTGGGTTGAAAGGAAAGGCCCGAAAGAACTGCTGCCCACAGCCGAACAGGGAGAGCCGCAAGTCGGGGAAGCCGCAGAAGCTGGCACGGAGTCTGCCGGCGAGGCCCCGGTCCCTCGCTAATGCCTAGCTAAAGCTTTCTGCTACCGTTTTCCATGGGAACTAAGGCCACTGCCGGGCTTCTGCACCCAACTACTCTGCACAGCCAGCGGACTGACTATGTGACAGCCTTAAACTTCTAGAGGAAAAAACAAATCCCCACCACCCCAGAGGAGAGGAGCCACCACAGAGAACCAAATCAGTGACACAAAACCGCGTGCTTCACCCACCCCCGGTGCATCCACAGCGCACACTCAGGGACGCGCTTGTAAAAAGCTAAATCCACAGCTGTGCCAAGCACGGTCTCTGGTCTCCCGTGGGAAGGGCAGCTCTGCGTCGCGGGGGCAGCGCTGTGCTCACGGCTGTCCCCAGTCCCCCAACGGTGCCAGGCACCCAGCAGGCAGCAGGGCCGTCCGGCTCAGAGGGCGAGCACGGTGACACAGCTCTGACCGCGACTCCGACAGAGGTGAGCGGGGGTGGGGCCACTGGGCCGGAATCAGGAGGTGACACACGTGAGCGAGGACGGGGATGGACCGGCAGCACAGCTGTGTGTGGTCCCCACGGGGACCCCGGGCTTCAGACACAGCTCCCGTGGCCCGGGAGGGGAGGGCAGGGCCGGGAGTCCTGGAAGACTTTCATCCCAAAGGCGACTGGAGTGAAATGACCGGGTGACCAGGGTGCGCGGCAGCAGACGCCACCTGTCCTGCAGACACTTAGTTTATTCCAGATCCGCAGGCGACGGGATTCTGCCCAAGACAGGACAAGTTAGGAGGGCCTGGCCTCAAGGCCTGGGATCATAGGAAACAAAGATAACACCTCTCTTGTGCCACTACTTTTGCACTACTGGTTGAATGATGCCATTTCAAAAATAGGTTTATTCACTTTGATACCTGATAGTGCTTATCAGAAACATCTTTGGGAAGCTGTAATCCCAGCACTCAGGAGGCTGAGGTGGGAGGACTGCTGTGAATTCAAGGCCAGCCTGGGCTGCATAGTGCGTTCAAGGCCACCTAAGCTACACAAAGGGACACCGTCTCAAAAAAAATAAAAAAGACCAAACTCTTCACTAAAACAATAAATAGCTCAAAAATCATATATAATTCTGATATTTACCTATTTTTAACCTACAAAGCAGCAGGTTTGCATAGCTCAACCTAACACGTGCTGGATATTTCCTAACCGCGAAGCTATGCTTATTTTTGAGGTCCCTCATTTCGTGCTCCCATCTGTTTGTTTGTCTCACAGATACTAAGCTTCTTCTAATACGCACTTGGATGATCCTCACAGAACAGCAGGCTTGAGTTTTGAGTACTCTTAATGTTGATATTTATAATTATTAAGTACATATTATATTACCGATAAGCTGAAAGGCTGATGCTAACTAAATTAAGCTGGGGTACCATATTCTATAGGGAAAAAAAAACTTTTAAATACTAAAAATGTTTAAGTTATACCCCATAAAAACCCAATGATTTAAAAGTATTTGATTAAAAATGAAACACTCATCATAAAGCTAGACAAATGTAATACTTCGTTTTACAGAAAGAAATGCCCCGCGCGGTGCCGGACAGGAAATCGATGGTTCACGCCCTTTCCTGCCCTCTGACCGCAGTCTGTACCCCAAACAAAACCAGTGTCTGCTGCAGTAACAACGCAATGAGTGCTACCAATGGGAACCTTGTACAATACGGTCTCTGCTAAACAGAATTATTTTTCTTCTATAAGACTGCATTACGAATCACAAGAATCTAAAGGTAATACTTTTTAGGGTATAAGCACAACATCTTTAAGGAAATCTGTCACGACAGATCATCTTTCGAAGGCAACCCCAAAGTAATACTCCTGCTGTTTGCCATGGCACCCCCACACACGTGCACACACACACGCGCACACACACACATGAACACACACACATGCACACGTGTGCACGCACACACACACACACACACACACACACACGCAGTCCCCATGCCTGAAACATCAGGTTTCTCCAGAAGCTGTGAGCAGCAGTCCTCGGAAGAGTGTGCACAGGGTCACCCTGGCTGTGCGGGCGACCCCCACACCCCTGCAGGAGGAAGCGTGAGCCCCGCTCGACCGGGAGCCCTGACTGTGAACAGGGAGGGGTGGCCCCATGATGGGGACGCCTCGGAGGACTCCGCACTGCCCGCTGGACCTCTCAGCGGGGAGGATACGGCTGTGCCTCAGCAAACCAATGGCAAGGGGTCTGTTGGGTTAAAAGTCGATTGCTTTCATTTGGTTTCCACAGTGACTCAAAGATTCCATGCAGCCCAAGGGAGGCTTGGAAGATGCAGAAACAATTCCAGACACACTAAGCCACCTTATCTTTGACAAAGGTGCCAAACACATTCACTGGGAGAAAGACAGCCTCTTTAATAAATGGTGCTGGAAAAACTGGCTCTGCACATGTGGAAGATTAAAACTGTACCCATATCCTTCACCATGCACTAAACTAAATTCAGAATGGATTAAAGATCTAAATATTAAAACAGAAACATTAAAACTACTAAAATACAGAATAGCTAAAACTCTTGAAGACATCGGTGTAGGCAAAGACTTATGAATAAAACCCCAACTATCACAAAGAATCAACAACTGGGATCTCATCTTATTAAAGAGATTTTATACAAGAAAAGAAACCAACAGAGTGAAGAGACACCCCACCATGCGGGAGAAAATCCTTGCCAGCTGTTTCTCAGACAAACGATCACTATCAAGAACATATAAAGAACTCAAAAAAATCAGTCCTCCCAAAAATGGGCATCTGAGGTGAATACACTTCTCAGATGAAAAAATACAGACAGCAAATAAATATGTGAAAAAATGTTCAACATCACTGATCATTAGAGAGATGCAAATTAAAACAACACTGAGATCCCACCTCACCCCAGAAAGAAAGACTGCCATCAAGAAATCATCCAATAACAAATGCTGGAGGGGCTGTGGGGAGAAAGAAACCCTTCTCCACAGCTGGTGGGAATGCAGACTGGTGCAACCACTGTGGAAATCAGTGTAGAGATTCCTCAAAAACCTAAGATTGGAGGTCCCATTTGACCCAGTTATTCCCCTTCTGGGTATCTTCCCAGAAGAATAAAAAACACAGCAATATATGTGCACTCATGTTTATAGCAGCACCATTTATAACAGCTACATCTTGAAAACAAGCCAAATGCCCATCAACTGAGGAATGGATGAAAAAAGATGTGGTATTTTTATACAATAGAGTACTACTCAGTCATAAAGAAGGATACATTTGAGACTTTTATTGGTAAATGAACGCAACTAGAGACCACAGTCATAAATGAAATAAATCAGACTTGCATGTGTAAACACTGTATTGCCTCCCTAGTGTGAGAAGCTGAAATTATATATATATATATATATATATATTAGTTAAGATAGTTGTACTACTAATCTCTCTTAGCTCATTGAAAAGAAAGGTTTGTGCTAATATTGTTTGAACAATTAAATGCAGATACCTTGTACTCTGAGTAATTAATTTAAAGATAGCAATACACAACATATTAACTATTGTTATCCTCTAATTATCTTGTTTTGAAATTCTGTGGGGTTTTTCTCTTTAAAATAAAAAATAAATTAAAAACAAATAAGTGGGGCACCAACTGTGGGAGCTGCTCTAGCCAGGGCTGGGACGCCCCTCCCCAGGGCTGAGAATTATGCAGAGGCGCCCTGGGTGCCACAGCCCAGCTGTCCTTGGGGACATCTACGGCGAGCAGCTAAGGGCCCAGGATGGCTGGGAGCACACATCACAGCAGACAGGGTCACAGTTTAGGAAGCCAGAGGTTGGGAGGCTGAGGCAGGAGGAGGCCAGCCCGGGTTACAGAGTCTGTTCAAGAGTTCAAGGCCAGCGTAAACTAGACAGCATGATCCTGTCTTAAAAAACTGAAAGGGAAAAACAAAAGCCAGCCAGCTGTGACCCCACTCAGAAAGGGTTTACAGATCAAAAATATCAACTTGGGCAAGCCTGAGACAAGCTAGGTCCTAAGTCGTGGCTGATAAAAAGCACAGCCTGTGTGCCATTCTCTAGACAGTGATGACCCTGGCTTGGGGGCCCTGCGGTGCCTCCTGGGAATGCTCGCCTGGGGCTCACCGGGGGCCAAGGAACCCACTCACAGTGACAGCACGTGGCAAAATAAAATGGTGCCCGAAGAGAGAACAGGCAGCCTGGGTTTGGTTTCACCGGGTGAGACACCGGCCTCCCACCTTGTTTCCATGAAGTCCACCCAAAGGCAGCCATGACTCACTGCTGTTATTGGTGGCACTATGTTCTGCTTCTCCTCCGTTTTTTTTTTAAAGCAAAACAGAAAAAAAGGTAGAAGTAACACAGAATTTAAAAAAAAGGTAAGAAATCAATACTAGTTAATATATTACATATTGTTATCTTAGAAGTAGTTGTTCAAGTTATGAAATCTAGGCATTAAAAAAATCTGACAAACAATGACAACACAAACTATTTTTTCTAATGAACTAACAGAGGATTAGTACTATAGTTACCTATCTTACATACTTGTACATACATACAGTTATATGTATTTTGAGCACAAGACAAGGTAGGCAAAAATCTTGAAGATATAGGGGTAAGCAAAGAGTTCATGAACAAAATGCAAACTGCACGGGAAGTACTTCAAAGAATCAACAACTGGGATCTCATTTTATTAAAAAGCTTTTGCACTTCAAAAGAAATCACCAGTAAAGTGAAAAGAAAGCCTAGAGACCAGGAAAGAATTTTAGCCAACTCTCCCTCAGACAAAGGACTTATATCCAGAGCATATAAAGAATTGAAAAACATCAGGCCTCCCAAATTCAAAGACCCAACCCAAAAATGGGCCTCTGAAATGAGCGCACACTTCTCAGATGAAGAAATACAAATGGCAAATAAATACATGAAGAGATGCTCAACATCGCTGGTCATTGGAAAAATGCAAATCAGAACAACACCGAGAGTCCGTTTTAACTCTATCAGGGCCGGTGTGCACCCCAGGGGACCTCACCTGGCTTCCCGCAGCGCCCTCCCCATCACCTCCTTCTTCTCGTCCTGGCTGGCGTCTTCATTGACATCCGTGCCGCCAAAGATGACCCCGAAAGGGACACCATGACCTGCAACAGGGGGCCAGGAGAGGCAGAGGTCAGTGTGGGGGTGGCCCCCACCCACTGCCCCGCCAGGTGGGGCACACGGGGCTGGGTCCGGAGGCCCAGTGGCACCCGGGTCTGCTGAGCAGGACAGCTGGCCCCAGTTGAGTCAGGGGAGACACCAGGGCCAGCATTGGGGCTTTCTGTTAATTCACTTTAAATTTTAACGATGAAAAAGTATCCATCGAGATCACCCATCAGAGCCAAGCTGCTCATTCCTTGAAAGTGAGCGAATAATAAACATGCGCCTGACTGGCAAGCGTGAGGTTGTGAGTTCGAGTCCCAGTACCAAAAAATAAATAAAGAAAAAGAACAGTAGACTGCAGGTTACACACAACATCCCCAAAAAGACGTGCACACTGCAAGCTGCTGCCCCTGGGAAGCATCGGGAAGGCACAGACCCGGGACACAGGGAGACGGACGCTTGCCCCTGCAACACCTGCAGCCGCCCAGATGCCCTGATGGCGCGTGGATGGACTTTTCCGACACGCGCAGGTGTGGAAATGCCAGCCCCACACACGCTGAGGCTCGTCTTGGCCGGGAGGTTTAGGTGTTGGGGTGCTGCGCTGCAAGGGTCAGACGATTTCCTGCACCACAAGGACATGAATCTTCGGGCCAGAGAGGGTCAGGGGACGGAGGATAAGCCCCCAGCCACCCCGACAGAGGCCAGGAATGGTACAGCTGAGAGCTGAAGCTGAGGGAGAACACAAAAGCCCAGCGATTCGGTGAGGGAGGGGTAGGTCCTCGCCCGTCGGCTACCAGAGTGTGAGCGGGGTGACCTCCGGGCGGCAGTGTGCTCCCACCAGAGTGTGAGCGGGGTGACCTCCGGGCGGCAGTGTGCTCCCACCAGAGTGTGAGGGGG
>RJWM01033375.1:0-20693 GCA_004363535.1 Dasyprocta punctata
AAAAAAAAAAAAAAAAAAAAAAAAAGAGATAAAGAAGGTCACTACATACTTGTTAGGGGAAAACTTCAAGAGGAAGAGATTACAATCATAAATATATATGCACCGAATATGGGAGCACCCAAGTATGTAAGACAATTCTTAATAGACATGAAAAACCAAATAAACAATAATACGGTTATAACAGGGGACCTTAACACCCCACTGTCACAGAGAGACAGATCAACCAAACAAAAAATCACCAAAGAAATAACAGAACTGAATCAAACTTGTGAACAAATGGACCTAGTAGATGTATACCAAGTATTCCACCCATCAACATTAGAATACACATTCTTCTCAGCTGCACATGGGTCATTCTCTAAAATAGATCATATACTGGTCCACAAAACATGCTTAAGTAAATGCAAAGGAACTGAAATAATTCCATGAATATTATCTGACCACAGCGCAGTAAACTTGGAAATGAATGAAAAAGAAACCTAAATTAGCTGCATAAATACATGGAAAATAAATAATACCCTCCTAAATAACCAATGGATCACAGAAGAAGTTAAAGAAGAAATTAAACAATATCTACAATTGAATGAAAATGCAAATACAAATTACCGGAACCTGTGAGACAGAATGAAAGTAGTCCTCAGAAGGAAATTTATAGCACTAAACTCTCACATCAGAAAAATGGAAAGAACACACATAAACAACCTAATGCTGCACCTCAAACTTCTAGAAAAACAAGAACAAGTCCAAAGCCCAAAGAAGGGAGGAAATAAGTAAGATTAGAGCAGAAATTAATGCAATTGAAACTAAGAAAACAATACAAAGAATTAACGAATCAAAGAGTTGATTCTTTCAAAGAATAAATAAAATTGATAAACCCCTAGTCAACCTTATCAAAAAGAAGAAATAAAAAACTCAGATTCATGCAATAATGAATGAAAAGGGTGAAATCACTAGTGACCCTGGGGAAATACAGAAGATCATCAACAGCTACTTCGAAAACCTTTACTCACATAGATTTGATAACACAGAAGAAATGGACAGATTCCTAGAAACCTATGAATTACCAAAGCTGAATCAAGAAGATGTAATGCTGCTGAATAACCCAATTTCAACTAATGAAATTGAAAATGTAATTAGGACCCTACCAACAAAGAAAAGCCTCGGCCCAGATGGATCCACTGTTGAATTCTACAAGAAATTTAGGGAAGACTTAATGCCAACACTCCTCAAACTCTTCAATGAAATCTAAAGCGAAGTAAGTCTCCCTAACCCATTCCTGGAAACAAGTATTACTCTAATATCAAAACCAGAGAAAGACACAACCAAAAAAGAAAATTACAGACCAATCTCCCTAATGAACTTAGATGCAAAAATCCTCTATAAAATACTGGTGACTAGAATACAGCAAGTTATCAGAAAGATTATACACCATGATCAAGTGGAATTCATCCCAGGAATGCAGGGATGCTTCAACGTATGCAAATCAATAAATGTAATACACCATAGCAACAGGGCCAAGGACAAGAACCACGTGATCATCTCAATAGATACAGAAAAAGCTTTTGACAAAATCCAACACCCATTCATGATCAAAACCCTGCAGAAAATCGGAATAGATGGTCTCTACCTCAACCTGATAAAAGCCATATATCATAAACCAACAGCCTACATCTTACTAAATGGACAAAAACTGAAAACCTTCAACCTAAATTCAGGAACAAGACAACGATGTCCATTATCACCACTCCTATTCAATATAGTTCTGGAAATATTAGCCAGAGTCATTAGACAAGAGAAAGAAATAAAGTAAATAAGGATGGGAAAGGAAGAAGAAAAGTTATTATTATTTGCAGATGATATGATACTCTACATAGAAGACCACCAAACATCCTTTAGAAGACTTCTAGAAGTAATAACCAAATTCAGTAATGTAACTGGATACAAGGTCAACACTCAAAAGTCAACAGCATTCCTGTACACAAACAACAAAGTCACTGAGAGAGAAATAAGGGAAACCACACCCTTCACTATAACATCCAAAAAGATGTAATATTTAGGTATTAATCTAACAAAGGAAATAAAAGATCTAGACAGTGAAAATTGCATTACTCTGAAGAAGGATATCGAAGATCTCAGAAAATGCAAAGATATTCCCTGTTCATGGATAGGAAGAACAAACATCGTAAAAATGGCCATTCTCCGAAAATTATTATACAGATTTAATGCAATCCCAATCAAAATACCACTTGCCTACCTCACAGAGCTAGAGAAAGCATTCCTGAAATTCATCTGGAACCAGAAAAGACCTAGAATAGCAAAGGCATTTCTGGGCAATAAAGATAAGGCAGGAGTCATCACAATCCCTGACTTGAAACTATACTACAAAGCTACTGTGATAAAATCAGCATGGTACTGGAATCAAAACAGACCTGAAGATCAATGGAATAGATTAGAAGATACAGCCACAATGACAAACACACTTAGCCACATCATCTTTGACAAAGGGGCCAAACATGTACATTGGAAAAAAGATAGCCTCTTTCACAAATGGTGCTGGGAAAATTGGCTTTCTATATGCTGTAAACTAAAACTAGATCCGTGTCTATCACCGTGCTCTAAAATAAAGTCAAAATGGATGAAAGATCTGAATATTAAAACAAAAACAGTAAACTTACTAGAAGACAGAGTAGGTAAAAATCTTGATGACATAGGAGTAGGCAGACAGTTCATGAACAAAAATCAAACTTCAAGAGAAACACTTTCCAGAATCAACAACTGGGATCTCATCTTACTAAAAAGTTTTTGCATGTCAAAGGAAATCTCCAACAGAGTGAAAAGAAAACCCACGAACTGGGAAAATATCTTAGCCAACTGTCCATCAGACAAAGGACTTTTATCTAAAATGTATAAAGAATTAAAAGAAATCAGGCCCCTAAAATTAAAGGACCCAATCCAAAAATGGGCATCTGAGATGAATACACACTTCTCAGAGAAAGAAATACAAATGGCAAATAAATATATGAAAAAATGTTCAACATCAATGGTCATTCGGGAAATGCAAATTAAAACAATGCTGAGATTCCATCTCACTCCGGAAAGAATGGCCAAGATTAAAAAATCAAGCAACAACAAATGCTGGAGGGCCTGTGGGGAAAAAGGAACGCTTCTCCACTGTTGGCGGGAGTGCAGGCTGGTGCAACCATTGTGGAAGTCAGTGTAGAGATCCCTCAAGAAGCTAGGATTGGAGATCCCATTCAACCCAGCTATTCCACTTCTGAGCATTTTCCCAGAAGAATTTAAAACATCATACCACAGTGTTATCTGTGCACCCATGTTTATAGCAACCCAATTTGTAATAGCCAGATCTTGGAAACAACCCAAGTTCCCATCATTCAAAGACTGGATAAAAAAGATGTGGTATTTTTATACAATGGAGTACTACTCAGCTATTGAGAAAGATTGCATTGAGACTTTTATAAGTAAATGGTTATGATGTGAGACCATACTCATAAGTGAGATAAATCAAACCCACATGTGTAAATATCATATTGTCTCCCTAGTGTAAGAAACTGAAAAATTATATATGTGATCCAAAATCTATAATAAATACTAGGTAAGGGTAAAAAACAGCTCGAAGAGCAAAAGTAATTGGGAAGGAAAAAGTGGGAAAGAGGGAAGGGAAAAGGAAAAGATATAAACCTGTATATATGTATATGTAAGATAACTAAAACGAACACACTGCTGAATGTGTTCGTTATGGATAAAGAACAATTAATACTCATATGATTGGATCAATTTTGCATGTCTATATCTATTAATGTAAACAGCCATTTTGAAGATAATGATATGCAATATTACAACCATTGTCAAATTTCTATCCTGTTTTGTAAACCTGTAATATTACTGTTGTGTATTTACTCTAGTCATTTGTCTCTTTTGCTTTTTGTCTTTGTTATATATGTCTTTTTTTCTCTTAAATAAATAAATAATAGAATCTTCACATATGATGATGAAGTTACTTTTCTCATTCCTGAGACAAAACATCCAACACTCAAAGGAGAAAAGTTTTATTTTGCTCGTGTTTGTAGAAGTTTCAATTCATAGATTGCTCGAACCAAGCCTGGGCTGCATGGTAGAAGGGCTTTGAAGAGAAGAACATTTTGTGTCAGGGAGAAGACAGAAGGCAGCAAGCTACAAGCAATAGATGACAAGGAACAACTCTCCTTCTGTCCCATATGTAGTAGTCTTATCCAGAATACTTACCCTAGCACTCACACTCTTAATCTCAGTAGTGCATCCTTGATCCCAGTATCACATACCCTAATCCAGCCACCTCTGAAAACCCCACCAATGACTGCATGAGGTTTTGTGGGGACATATAGATACAAGCTGTAACAGTGGCTTTTCTACTTGTTGTGCATATTCTGGATGTTCTTAACCATTGCTGTGGCACACCTTGAGTATTAACACTAATCTTTTGTGAATTTACTGTCCACTTCCATTACAGATGTAGCAAAATCCAGTATTAGTGCAGGAAAACATAGACCCATAAAAGACTGCAAATTATATATTAAGTTCTTGACAGAGTGTCAACAAGACAGGCAAGACTTTCTAGCACTCATTCTCTCATAGAAACATTAAACAGAACAATTATTCATGCTTCAAAATACCTTCAGAAGCAATAAGAAATCCAACAAAACCATTAGAACCTCTAAATACAAAGAAATAAGAAAAATACATTGAAGAACATAGGCAGACCCATTTCACTCCTCCACTAACCCAGACAGTGCTCCCCAGTGAAAGCTACCCCCTTCTTGGGGAAGGAAGAGAGAAGTCAGCAACAGACTTTCCCTTGGGGCCCAACACCTGTCCTTCTCCAATAAAACCTGGTGTTGAGCAAGTCCCATGATCTCAAAAAAAAAAAAAAAAAAAAAAAAAAAAAAAAAAAAAAAAAAAAAAAAAAAAAAAAAAAAAAAAAAAGAAAAAGAAAAAAGAAAAAAGAAAAAGAAAAAAAAAGCAAACATTTAATATATGCTCTATTGGACATACACATTGAAAATCACGAATTTAAGGAACAAAGTATTAGACCATATAATTACTCAGTTGGCTGAATTACTGTGGATTAGAGTAGTGATCCTCGGTGTAAGAACTGATTTAAAATGAAGCAAATCCATTTCAAGATTTTAAAAAGTTAAAAAACAACCGGTTTATTAAATCTCATTGTTAGATTTGTGATTTGATTTTGATTGTGGTGGAATCTTTGAGGACAAGCTTTCCCTAATGTCATTAGCATATTGCATCATTCTTTTGAATGCAGCTGATAATGAGAGAAAACATTTACTGCTGAAGGTACTGTGAAATAACTGATTTCATTAGATGAGAGAACTAGAAGCAGGTCATTTTGACCAGCCAGCCTTTGGGTTTAGGTAATCAGAGATTCTCCTGTACTAATTATTCACAAAGCAAGTCCTTCAGCATCACTTTTTACTTTGGACAGCTGCAATCAAATATATTAAGAAAACAGGGAAGTAAAACAAAACTCAAGTCCTGGAAATTAAGAGTGAGATTTCTTTTCTTCTACACTGATGCAGAATGTTTGGTGATATGTGTTATTTAATGTGACTGCTAAATTTTAAATACCTGCATTATAATTGCAAGACACTATTCTAATTACAGAGTAATAAACTCAAGATGATAATGTAATACAGTCCATCTGTATATGACTACAGCTTGGGTAGAACAACTGCAAATAAGAAAAGCTTGATATTTAATAAATTGAGTTATTAGCATGTTTGAAGTGATCAGAAAGGTGAGGAAAGATTCCATTTGGATGGCTCTCGATTGAAGTTGTAGTTTTTCTAGATCTTTGAAACACATACCCAGGTGTGTGTGTAGTTGCACAGTTTCTTCTAAAGGAAGTCAAGCAATATAATTCAAAGTTGTCAAAAACTCCTCTGATTTGAGTTTTTTTAATCTGAGAGACAGTAGCAAAGAATACTATTATTTTGTAAATTCACCAGGAAAGTAAAATGAGAAGAAACATAGAAGTAGGAGAATGTACCTGGTTCTGAATCTGAATTATAGTTATGCTACTACTATCATTATCATTGCTATTAGCATTATGTTGTAGTACAAGTGAAAGCAGGCCTGCAATAAATATGCTAATACATAGATGCGACAAAATCCATGGTTATTCAAAAGTTGGAAGTGCCTGCTCCATTATTACTCTAGATGGCTGGCATGCAGTGTTGGTGCTTCCTATTACTTTTCTTATGATTACTGCTTCAATCACCAAAAGAGTTGCATAGCGTTGTAGTGGTAGAAAGAAACTTGTGAAAGGAATAGCTTCATCTGAGAAATAACCTTGAAGACTCCTTTAATCAAAACTTTTCCTAGTGTCCTTCTCAGTACACATAATAAAGGTGACCCCAGTAGTGTATTGGAAACTCAGTGAAAATTCATCCATTTAAATTGAAAATCATTCATCTTTCCCCAAACCCATAATTATCATTAAATAACAATCTCTTTCTGAAAAAATTCATCCTAATTGGAGAACTAATAAATGCAGCCATGATACATGAAGATTAGGATTTGCAAAGGAATGTTGACATTAAAGGGCAGTTCTTTTTGTGTTTTTAAAATTTGTTTTACTGGATTTGCTACTGTCATCATTGTTGATCTGTTCATTTCTATTATTGTACCATTTACTACATAAGTGTATAAAATGCCACTGCATAGAAAATTCTGAGAAATCATCACTCTGAGTTTGCAGATGGGGAAATCACGTTACACTTTATGTCCTCAACCTCCAAATAAAACAGGTCTAACTTCTCTCCACAAATTATTTAATTTCTTTTTTTTATTTAAGAGAAAAAAGACACAGATAAGAAAGACAAAAAGCAAAAGAGACTTACAAATGACAACAGCAAATCCAAAACAGTACCATTATAGGTTTACAAAACAAGATGATAGGAACTTAACAATGGTTGCAATATTGTGTATTGTTACCTTCAACACGGTTGTTTACATTAACAGATATAGACATGTAAAATTGATCTAATCATCTGAGTATTAACTGTTCTTTCTTAATAACTAATACATTTGGCAGTATAGTCATTTTAACTAACATAAATATATATATGTATATATACAGATTTATGTCTTTATTTTATTTTGTTTTTGCCTCCATCTTGCATTTTTATGCTATCCTGGGCTGACAAAGTACTTAAGTACCCTGGTACATATCAATTACTATAATAGGTGACAGTGAAATTAAAAGTTTGTCATTTCACCAGTGGGATAAGTGAAGTACTAGAAAGTTAGATAGTTTGAACATGTTATAGCAGTGTCTTTTCAGAATCAGTTTTGTTTTCTTTTGAACCTCTTTCTTTTGCACAACATGGTCTTTTGACTTTAGAATGTTAACATTAACTAGGTAGCTGTAGATTCACTCTCATATAGAAAGATGTGGAGGCAAAGCTGCAGAACTCACCCGATTTCGGCTACTTGAAGATTCTAGGGTTGGATGTGATGACCAGGTATAGTGGTTTCAGAATGAATATATGGACATATATATTTATTTTCATGAATCAAATAAGGTACTTAGGCTAAACCATAACCCTAAAAAAAGAATTGTTCTGAAATTTGGGGTTCTTTATTACTTTTTCTCAACCTCTTTGCTTTCCCTCCCTACTGCCTCCACCCATTCCTTAATTCCCTTTCTTTTTTTTTCTTGTTTTTGTACATGTTAACAGTACATAATGAGTGCCTTTAATAGAAAGAGTGCTAAGAAAATATTTACCCATTAACATAAAAAAATTAGAAATTAGGCAAGTGTAACACTTGGTTAGATGTATGACTGAGAGGGTTTGCTTTGTCTCACTTAACTTGCTTTCCACATCTTAAGTGCTATTATTTGGATCAGAGCACATGTGCATTAAATACTTGAAATCCATATAGAATTAAGAGAAAGTACCCACTTTTGTATTTTAACTACTGCAATTATTCACTTACTCTAAGTTAGATGTAAGTATTCAAATTATTCACAGTCTTTCTTCTTTTTAATTTTTCTGATGCTTATCTTTCAGGTAATTTTAATGTCCTATCAGCTATCTAAGTTAATCCATGGCAAAAATAAACAACATAACTGAGTTTATTTTCTGGGGCCTTACTCAGAACCCAGAAGTTGAAGAGATTTGCTTTGTGCTGTTTTTGTTCTTCTACACAGTCATCATCTTGGGAAACCTCCTCATTATGCTGACAATTTGTATGGACAAGCTTCTCAAGTCTCCTATGTATTTCTTCCTCAACTCCTTGTCTTTTGTGGACATTTGTTACTCTTCATCCACAGCACCCAAACTGATTATTGACTTGTTAGCAAAGAAGAAAACTATCTCCTATGAGGGATGCATACTGCAACTCTTTGGGGTACATTTCTTTGGTTGCATAGAGATCCTCACCCTTATAGTCATGGCCTATGATCGATACGTGGCTATCTGCAAACCGTTGCACTACATGACCATCATGGACCAGGAGCGATGCAGTAAACTGTTGCTGGGGACGTGGGTGGGAGGATTCTTACACACTGTGATTCCAGTGTCTCTGGTAGTCCAGCTCCCTTTTTGTGGACCCAATGAGATCGATCACTACTTTTGTGATGTTCATCCTGTGCTGAAACTCGCCTGCACAGACACACATATTATTGGAGGTGTGGTGACAGCCAACAGTGGTACCATCGCTTTGGGAGGTTTTGTCATCTTGCTCATCTCTTACACCATCATCCTGGTGTCTCTGCGGAAGCAGTCAGCAGAAGGCAGACGCAAAGCCCTCTCCACCTGTGGAGCCCACATCGCTGTGGTCATCATCTTTTTTGGTCCCTGTACTTTCACATACATGCGTCCTGATACTACCTTCACTGAAGATAAGATGGTGGCCGTATTCTACACCATCATCAGTCCCATGTTGAACCCTATGATTTATACACTGAGAAATGCAGAAGTAAAGAATGCAATGAGGAGACTGTGGATCAGGAAGGTTTACAGGTAGGGCCAGGGTAAAAAATACTTGGAAATAATAATTTAAGCACAGTGATCTTCTATTTTCTCAGTTTTGGTTGTCACCTTTATAATATGCAAAATAACAACTACTAGATTTTGATCTTGTGGAGGAGCAAGTGAGAGAATTACATTCTACAGAAGTAAGGTATGGCTTGCCATTGTTGTATTTATCTATTTCAAGTTCGTGAAATTTTCTAAAATATTAAGGCCAAAGGAGATTTACTAAGCTCAGAATCTCAGTCTAACCACACTGTGCATCACAATTTTCATCTCATTTTTGCCTTTTATCATTTTTTAACTGATGAAAAAAATCTACTATGAAATACTTAAAAGTTGTTTTCAGGGGTTTGAACTATGGTTGGTACACATATGGTAGATATGTAATAGTGTGAATGGTATAATGTATTAAAATAACACATCCATGCTTGTGCAGTCTATTTTAAGTCCTTTAAGACTCAATGAAAACTAAGCCTACTAATCTTGAAATGAGAGACAAGGTATGTGTAGAGATTTGCAGACATAAAATTTCAGCTTCAATGATGAAGATTTGTTCTCGTCTCCTGATGTGGGAAAAATTCTGTCCCATTGTTAGGATTCATTTTCTTTTCTCACACACAAAAGAGATGGACAGATATACCTCTAAGACTCTGTTCCTATTAATTCTACCATCTCATTGATATTCAGTTTCTAAAGATTTATAAATTTTACTTGGTGGGAGTCAGAAATCCCTATTTATATGAAGTGACTACCAGGAAAATGAAAGAAACTAAGTGAAAACAAAACCACATTTGAATTGCAAGTTATGATGATTAAATTAACAGAGGAATTTCAATGTTGGAAAAGCATAATATCTATGATATTTGAAACAACCACCTTTACTTAATACAGGGAGAAGTTTATCATTGACTGAACTTACTTAACCCTGGTTCACCTGTGGATTTCAGAGACACGCGTACTGGAAAAATATCTTTTTCTTGTTTTAACTTTTATGTGCCTTGGTGATTGATTTTCTTTTAACTATGACTCACAGACTGCTCTTCATTTTCTTACAAAAAATAAAGAGGTCACTGATTATATATTTGTCATTCTATCTCTGACTGGAAATCTAGGAGCACAGATGGATCCTCTACCTAGGTTTGTGTTCATAGCACGGAGAGAATTGTATGCATTACTTGAAGTAATGACTGTGAGGACATTAAAACTGATGTCTAACAGTAAAACTGTCTTAAATAAAACTGATGTCTGAGATTAATGCATGCTCAGAAGTCATCATAGAAAAATTAGAAAGATGCAAGATATCTCAATTATAAGTTTTGTTAAACTTATAAGACTTTCCCTAGAATCATATTAATGTATGATTATTATACTAGTTCAGAATGTGTGCACTTGGTCTCTATTAGCTCAATTTACAGATGGGAACAAGGCCAGTGCTTCACAAACTAGGCTGATCTTAAAGGTCATGTGTGAAATTTTTGAAGATGTAACAGAAAATGTTCTAAGAGATCCTGACCCATTAAGTTGGGGTTAGTGATTATGCAAAAATCTATATTTCATCAATGTCCCCTTGTTATTTTTATGTAATCAATTGAACATCTGAGCACTTAGATTTGCAAAGCAGAAAACAGATGATTTTTAATGTTCTTAGAACATAAGGTTATATAACCTGAGAGAATTCAAAGTGCCCCATCTGCTTTGCTAAATTTGAAATGAAATTAGAAAACTGTGAAAAATAAATTTTATCCACTTGGCAACATCTCTGCGATACACTCCCTTTCTTCTTTTGCAGTAAAGAATTGACCGGGGTATGTACTAGAAATCTGAAGTCCTTTGAAAAGTTGCAACTGCTTAATTCATATTTCTCAAAGACAAAGAATGTGAGCATATGAAAGTGTTGAGTGTAAGCTTTCACCCTTTCACAAAAGTTCCTCTGAGTCAATTCCCACATCCAGAGCTCAGAGAGGCGTAGTATAATTTCTTTGAATAACATAACTATGAATCATGAGAAACTAAACTCTTTCCAGTTTTTGTAATATTCGGTCCGATAAACAACAGCCTCATTCCACAAATTGATGACCACAACACTGAGTGCTGACCTTGTGGTGTCATAGCCGAGCTGTGACAACAATGCCACAGAGGCCCTGGGTTAGAAAATTCATTGATGAAAAAGGTAGCAACCCTTTTTGTTTCAAATTAAATTTAATTTATTTAACAGTGGAAAAAAATGAAAATATCTCTGCCTGTAACTTCTAACCACTGCTTGTGCTTCTTTCCTTTGCATCAACATAAATTATATGAACATATTTCTAAGCAACTTTCAGTGGAATAGGCAAGCAAAGCTTATGTGCTCTTGCATGTGCTGTACCTTGTCTCATTTACACACATACAGGAAATTAACAGTTGTTCCACCAATGGGTGTCCAGAATTAATACACTTTGTGTTTGCTGAGTGAGAATGCTTCATTTTTATGTGTTGTTGTGTGGTGATCAGTTGTGCCAACTGAATGACAGGGCAATGTAAGGTTGCTTTTGTAATCTTGGGAGGAAAAGTTCCCTGGAGGTACTTGGGCTGACCCTGAATTACAAAATCAATCCCAGATACATCCAGTGGAGACCAGCTGAGCTCCCATGTTAGCTAGATATACATGTAAAAGAATTAGGTGATTTTATATCAACTGTAAGCCTCAGAATGGACTTTCACACTGTATTGTTGGTCTTACAGATCTGAGAATAGAATGGTCAAACTATAACTGGGGACACTGAGGGATCTTCTTGAATTAATAAAATCTCCAATAAATTCAGAGTAAGGTGCTTTGAAAGCAGGAATGGAAAAGGTCAAGCCACAGAGAGTGATCATGAGACAGTGTCTTGTGTGAGTTAATTCATAATTTGCAAACCCCACAAACCTAAGCACAAAGCAGCCAACATTCCTCCCACTGTTTCCTCCATGAAACACACAAAGAGATGCATAGTGTTACCCATGACTAGTATGTCTTTTCATGCCTCTTTTTAATAAATTATAAAATGAGGATTCATAAAATATTCATGTAAGTCAAATTCAAATAGGATCCTGTGAGGTCTTCTTTTGTGAGAATCCAAGTAGCAAAATTTTCAAAATAAAAAAAACTAGTCAGGTACTGGAGACTGTGCCTTGCACTCATATCAACAGGCTTAGTACAAAGATACAGCAGTTTTAGACTCCTGCAAATGCAGGTAGAGGGCGCTCTGTTTGCTCTCACCTTTCTGAGTGAACTCATCACACAGGAGAGAGTCTCTAGATCAGCACCAAAACTAGAATCTGATGTGCTATGACCCTCTTATTTCCCTTTCAGTTTCATTAATTTTAATCTCTTATAACTCTCTAAATTCCCTGATTTTTCAAGCAGGGCACCTGTCTGGGTCTTTTCCAAAGGGGGGGGGAACAAAACAAAACAAAAACATTGCTAAGACCTTTGTTACCCATTGGCTATTTTCTGCAAATGTTCTCATGACCTTACCTGCTCGTGTTCTTGTTATGCAAATGTATGGCTACACTGAGTGTGTATGGTTCAGTACCTCAGTGGAGCTGTGACAGAGCAGCACAAAATGTCAGTTCTAGCATTTGAAAACTAAGTGATCTTCGCCCATTTTTTAGACTTTGCTTCCTTAGGTATGTTCAGGGGTGCAGTTGACACTTGATGAACATAGAAGTCTCCTCCAATTCACAAAAAAATAGAAAATTCAAGCACAAATGAAGCACATATCCCTAATTCCATGAAAGTATTGACCTTTTTACTATCCCAATAGTTTTTTTCTTTTTCACAATAACAAATAGTTGGAACTACACAACTAAATTTTTTCAGACTGGTGTCTTTCATTTAATACACACTAAATTTTTTTCATTATTTTCATGTCTTCATATTCCTTTTTCATGCTGATAATATTCCATTTATTTTATATGTAATTGGGATGTACTAGACTTTGTCTGTCTATTAATCTACTAAAACTATCATGTCTTCTTCCAATTTGTCAACTATGAGAAATCTGATATAAACATCTGTACATAGACATTTTGTAGACATGTATTTTCAGTTGTTTTTTATAAATTCAAAGGAGTGTGATTTGCTGAGTTATATTATTGATATATAATACTGTACTATAATACACTGGTATGTACAATTTTAAAACAAACTGTCAAGCTATAATTTCATGTGACTATGCAAGTTTTGCTTCCCAGTGATTCTATAAGGGTATCTTTCTCCACATTCTCACTGGCATTTGGCATGGCCAGTGTTTTTGATTTGGTCATTTTATTTAGGTGTGTAGTACTATCTTGTTTTAATTTGCATATCCCTGATGACATATGTTGGATAGCATCTTCTGATAAGCTTATATGACACTTGTATATCTTCTTTGATGATGTGTCTGTCAAACACTTTGCAATTTATTAGTCACATTATTTACTTATTATTGAGTTTTAAGGATCTTTAATACTTTTGGATGGCAGTCCTTTATTGCAAATCTCCATTGCAAATATTTTCTCTAAGTCTGGTGTCTCCTTTAGATGTGTTCAGCATTTCTTTTATTATGTTTATCATTTCTTGTTTTACCTGGAAGATTATTTCTGATCTGAATTCCTCTACAGCTTCATGGACTTGCTTCGTTACTTCAGTTGCTACCATTTCATAAGTTTCAGGTGTATGGTTTACATTTTGTTCTATGTCCATGTCTCCTAGGCTTATTTGGTGTGGGCTGGAGGGTTGAGATGGTATTTTGCTCTTGCATTTTGTCATTTTCCTGTATTCCCCTGGAGAAGCTGAATGCAAGGTTTCAGTTGCTTCCTGGGTTGAGGATATCTATCCCTACCACAGGGAGTTTCCCCAGTTGAGTGGTGGATATTGATCGGGCCTTACCTGATCACTAGTGGCACTTGAAGGCTCCTCAAATGTTGGGAGTATACTTGGTGGACCTTCAGCACACCCACGTGGTCCTCTGAAGCTCCTCAGCTATTTGAGGTTGCTGGATAGGACGCTACCAGGTTCTGAGTGGCATTCCAAGGTTGAACAGCTAGATGGAGTACACTTTGCAGGCCTTCAGCTCAGGCCACATGGCACTCCAAAGCTTCCCAGCTGCTAAGAGATGCTGGTTGTGGCCCTACCAGATTGCAAGCGAGATGCTGAGCTTGCACAGCTGGATGGGACTTGCTGTGTAGGCCTTTGGATCCCACCACTGAGCACAGGTAGTTCTCTGGCCACTCAGGGACACTGGGAGAGGCCCAATCAGACCTGAAAGGACCTACCTGAAGGTCCCAGGCTGATTGGGTGTGCTGGGCGGGTCCCTACCAGGTTCCAAGAGGAGTGCTGGGCTTGCACTCCTGGATGGAGTTCACTGTGCTGGACTTTGGCTCGCACCACTGAGTGCGAGCAGTTTCCCAGCCACTCGGGGTCACTGGGTGGGCCTCAAAGGACCTACTCAAAGGTCCCTGGCTGATTGGGCATGCTGGGCAGATCCCTACCAGGTACTGAGAGGGTTGCCAACCTTGCATGCCTGGATGGAGTTCACTGTGCAGGGCTTCAGCTAGCACCACAAAGCGTGGGCAGTTCCCCAGCCACTCAGGGTCACTCACATAAGCATACTTACAAGCACCTTCTGAGTAGTTGAAAAACTAACTGGATTTGATTTACTTCATTCAAGAATCCTAGAGAAAAAGAACCACCAAATACACCTAAAAAATATATCATTTAAAAGGTTCTGCACTGGGGAATATTGTACTAAAGTTTGCCCATAATATAGGATATGATATTTGACAGGCCAAATACCTTTTAACATCATGCATAAAGGTATGCATTTTTTTCTGAATTTGTCTAATTCAATCATTTTCTTCAGTTCCATGAAATTTCCATACAGAAATTTAGTTTGCAGGGAGATAGATTGAGATAGAATTTGTATACTTGGCATCATGCCATAACATGCCTTTGTCTTGTGTGTCAATTTTTTCATCTATTTGAGCACAAATAAAAATGTAGAAAAACATGCCTTCTCTTCAATGTGTAACCTTGCAAGGTTCACAATAGAATATGAAGGGTGTTCATAATTCCTAGACATATTCTTAGATATTATGTAAATGGCAGCATGAATATTAGTTGCCTAACACCATATAAATTTTAGAGAAAACTGCTCAGCAAATTTTAAGCAAACATAATAATGTTTAACAATATAAAAATATTTTGAGTTAGATAGTCCCAATTAACTTCTCAATTTATTTCTTTCTAAGAGGGAGATTTTAATTTCAATATGAAGAAAATATTTGTATATGTTAGAGTTTTCTGGCTCAGTGGAGAAGCAGAAGGATATAAATGGTGGCTATTTATTGAGGACTTGGAGAGGAGCCCATAAGCCATGGGGGTTTGGCTTTCTCCTCTGACTAGATTCAGAGGGGCAGAGGGTTATATGACCTCTGAATGAAAGTGGTGTATGGGACAGGCACTGATGATGTGTGAGGACCTGATTGGAATTTTCTTCATGTGCAAATGGGAAAGAAAGTTGCATTTAGGGCCAAAGGGGGACAAGGAGGGTAAACATTCCTACTTTGGCCTTCCACCATATTAGATCATCGGCATAACTGTACAGTAATTTATACTAGGGCAAGAACCTTTCATTTGTTTTGTTAGGAGAGTACATCATATTTCTCTGACTACTTCCTGCTGGACATGGGCATTGTGTTGGGGTTTAGGGGAGTTGACAGGGTGACATTTGATGCCCATGTAGAAGTTGTTACCAGATGTTTCAGCCAGGACATAGAGTTCATCATTGGTGAATGTTAACAAACTAGATTGAAGAAATAAAAAGACAAAGTGCTATAAGGAGGAAGGTCACTATCACAATTAAAGGACCCAGGAGAGGTAGAAGGAAAGGGGCCCATGATCCAAATATGTTGTTCCATCAGGACCACGGTGAGGAAGAATCTGAAAAATAAGCATGAAGTCAGGTGGGGTGAAGATACAGAAGGTGGCTATTCCCCCATCTGAAAGAGTAAAAGTAAAAGTGTAGGTAGGACTTGTCCTTGGTCCAGGGGTTGAGCTGGAGAGAATGGAAATGTAAGGACTGACAGTTGAATCATGTTTGAGAAATTACAGACTAAGTTTGGGGAGGGTTGTGGCTGTGTCACTATAAGTGAGATGAGAACCCAGAGCCAGGGGAGTCTTATGTTTAATTAAACAGCTGAGGGTGGAGAGAACTAAAATAGTTGTTATGCAGAACAGTACAAAAGCAATTTTATGCATAACATGGGATTCTTTAGGAAAGAGTGCCCCAAATCCTACAGTGAAAAAAAAAAACTAATAGAATGTAAGGGATCAAAAACTGAATACGATAACAAAACAAGAATTAGTCTGAAAGTTGTGGCTGTGGGACCTTGATGAGATGAAGACAGGTGGGAGATAGGAGATGCGAGGACCACTCAGGATGTTTAAAGTCTGGGGAGTTAGGGTTAGGAGGGCACCACTTGGCTTGAATGGTGTGGAACCAGGATGGCAGTCCAGCAACGTTTACAGCCATTGGAGTTGCAAGGAAGACCAGGTAGGGGCCACTCCACTTTGCTTATGGTCCTGTGGATTTAGAAGATTTAAGATACATTAGGTCTCCAAGGCATATGGGAGAATCTGGTTTGGTCCCATCAGAAGGTTGGGGAAGACAGAATCAGCATGTTATAGCAACAAGTGTCAGAGAAAGGAGAGAATTGGGATGTAGTCAGCAAGAGGCGGGAGACTTTGGGAGGTAGGAAGATTGTGGGGTAGGAATGATCAGTCATACATGAATTCAAAAGTGCTTAGAAAAGTAGGAACTCGGGGAAGTGCTCTGAGTTTGTCCAAGGCTAGGGGAAGAAGTTGAGGCCGAGATTAGTGCAGGTCTAAAATGAGTTTTTGTGAGGTGTGTTTTATATGAGGCCATTTGCCTTTTCTACATTTCCTGAGTATTGCAGATGGTATGGAATGTGTAGGTGCAAGGTGATGTATAAGCTTGAAGATACCTGTTGAGTGATTTGAGAAATAAAGGCTGGAACATTATCTGACTGGATACTCTGAAGTAGAGTAAACCTAGGTATAATTTTTTGTAACAGGACTTTAGTAACTACATCAGCAGTTTCCCTGCTTGTGAGAAAACCTTCTATCCATTCTGAAAAATTACAGACAAAAGTAAGAAGATATTTGAGAGTTTTGTGGTGGGGTGTGTGTGTAAAATCTACCTACCAGTCCTGACCAGGGTTGTGTCTGCAAAACTGGTGAGTAGGAAAAAAGGGGTGGTATGTGTCCCTGAGGAGAGGTTTTAACACAGAGATTACAGGTGCAAGTAATATGAAGGATGATAGCCCTTAGATAAGAATGTGTGACCACTTTGGGTCTAACAGTCTGTATTTGGCCTGTGATCCCACCTGGAAACAGTTGTGTAGCTCAGCGATGATGTCTAAGGCCTGCTGATCTGGGAGAACAAGTTTTGATCCTTGGAAAATTCATCCCTGAGTGTGTAACCTGGTCTGTGAAGCAATTGTAGTTGTTTTGGTGAGTAATTATGCTGAGGTAGAGTGTTTGGGACTAACAGGAGAAGATGATAAGGACACGGCCTTTGTGTATCAGCAATGGCATTGCCCTGAGCAATGGGGTCTGTAGAATTCTGATGTCCCTACAATGAATAACTGCTACTTGTTTTGGGAGTTGGGCTTCTTCTAGGAGTTTAAGGATGAGAGGTGCCTTAATGATGGGGGTTCCCTGAGTGTTGATAAAACCTCTTTCATGCTGGATGGCAGCATGGGAGTGTAAAATGCTAAATGCGTACTTTGAATTAGTGTATGTATTTATGATCTTATCCTTTGCTAGTTCAAGAGCCAGTGTAAGAGCAATAAGTTCTGACCTTTGTAAGTCCCAGGTGGCAATGGATTAGACTCTATGACTCTTGACTGGTTAACTATTGCATAAGCTGATCTCTTCTGATTGCCTGTGTTTGTTGAACTGCCATCTATGAACCATGTATCAAAGGCTAAAGAGAGAGGTGTGTTGGAGACTTCTGGGAAGATGGCAGAACAGTAAGCAGCAGAGTGAACAGCCTCTTTGAGAGATACAGTCCAGATGCTGGAATATAGCATCATGGAGAAGACAAGAAGGAAAGAAGTGGATCCCCTGAACCCTAGAAGAATCTAAAGTGAGAATTGAAGCCCACAGACAGAGTAAAAAAGAAAACCCTAAACGAACAAGAAGTCAGTAGATGGTGGAGCCTTTGCCCTGAGCCAGACCCCCTGTGTGAGAGGAGCTATTGGAACCTGGGAACACATGATCATGGTGACGTGCTGGCTGGCAACCCTTAAGGCCTCTGCAAAGGAAGGCAGCATTGGAGGGGAGCAGCAGCGAGGGGAGCTGTGGGCCTGGAAGACTGCACTGGCTGGTGGTGAGTGCAGAGGACTTGGTCCTCCTGTGGGAGACAGCAATTGGCTGGGAGCCATTTTATAACCAGGCTGGATAAGCCCAGAACCAAAACTGCTGCCAGCTTCCTCCAGCAGCTCTTAGCTGGATGCAGACCCATGGAAATTGCTCAGACTGAGCCCTGCCCCCACATGCATCCTAGCACCATTGTAGAGTTTCCTTGGGGGTAGCCATCTGGGCCTAGAAGCTGTGGCTGGCCCTGCTCCCACACACACTCCAGGGGTGGTAGTGGAGGATCCCTCTGGTGACCAACCCAGGACCTCAGGTAGCAGCAGCCCCACCCCCACGTGCACTTCACGGGCCATCAGGGAGCCAACAAAGGCTGGGAAAACCAGTAGACAGCCCTACACCAGTGCACCCAATGGCTACCATCAGATACCCATAGTCAGCACTGTCTAGAAGAACTAAACAGTCTCACTTGAGAGAAATTGTAGCCAATGCAGGAAGTGCCTGGGACCCCAGTACCCACTTGTCCAGAAGAACCCTGGAATATGTCAAGACAAAGAAGCAAAAGGCAGTCTCTGGCCTCCAATCTAAGCAAAGCAAGTCCAGGAGATGAAAACATGGAAGAGCTCGAGAGTTGCACACCTGAAGTTTCTGAAGCAATGACAATTGTAGTAAAGGATCAACTTCATGAGGCTATAAAAGAAATCAGAGCAGAAATACTAACTCAGGTAAAACAAGAAATGAAAAACATAATAAAAGAATTGCTAAACATCTCTAAACAAGACATAGAAGAAAAATGGAGGAGTGCAGGAAAATGATGAAAATCTTGAATGAACAATACAAAAAAGATATAGAATACATGAAACAGATTCAAAGAGATATCCAGGAAATTAAAAATTCCATTGAAAGCTGGCAAAACCATTGGAAAGAGACTGAAGGTAAACTTTCAAACCCTGAAAACAGGTTTATAGCTTGTGATTGTGAAAGAAAAGATCTCTTAAAAATAACAAGGAACCTGGAAGTAACAATACAATGGCTGCAAGACAACCCAAAGAAATATAACTTAAGAATAAAAGATATGAGTGAAAAGGTAGGTGTCAACATAAATGACATTAAAAGTCTATTTACAGAAATAATATCAGAAAACTTCCCAAGCATAGGAAAAGGAAGTGACATTCAGATAAGTGAGGCATGTAGAACTCCAGCTAATCATAACCAAAATAAATCCACACCCAGACATATAATAATCCAGATAACAGAAATTCAACACAGGAAAAGAATAGCAAAAGCTGTTAGAGAAAAGAAACAGATCACCTATAAAGGAAAAGCCATTGGAATCACTACAGACTTCTCAACACAAACCATCAAGTCAAGAAGATGTTGGAGTGAAGTACTTCAAGTCCTGAAAGAAAACAACTTTAACCCTATTGATGTACCCTGCAAAACTATCTTTCAAAATTAATGGAGAAACACGATACTTCCATGACAAAGAACAACTGAAGGAATTCACGACCACCAAACCAACCCTACAAAGAGTACTGTAGAACATTTTAGGGAGAGATAAAAAAGACCACAGCTCCCAGAACAACAGCAGAGGTGTATCACCCAGTGAGATAGACAACTGAATGGAGAGGAAAAGTAAGCAGCCAATGACAGGAAAATAGCATTGCAGGGATGAGGCAGTGCATGTTTGGCCATAGCCATTAATGGAGATGATCTCAATTCACCAATAAAAAGAAACACATGCAGAGTGGGTCAGGAGTCAGTATCCACCAATATGCTTTACACAAGAAACAATTTAACTCAAAAGGGGGTTCATAGACTAAAAATCAAAGGAGAAAGAACAATGCTATATGTGACAGGGAACCAGAAAGAAGTGGAAGTAGCTTGCCCATTAGCTCCAGATCGGTTAAGAAAGACATGGCATTTTTATCCAATGGAAATCTACTCAGTTATAAAGAATGATATCCTCGAGGCTTTTGTAGGTAAATGGATACAACCTGACTGAATGACTCAGAGTCACATGGATGAATATCTTGTTGCTTCCCTAGTATAAAAAACTAAAGAAGTTAGTGGGATCCAAAATACAATACATATTGTGAAAGTGAAAGTGGAGGAAATGTTTTAAAAAGAGAGGTAGTGGCCATTGTTAATCTATTATTGTGATTTAAATCCCTTATAGATTTTTGTTCTGTTTAGTTTTGTGTTACTCTATTTCAGTTTGTCTAATTTTGTTATATTTG